>MVGU01001324.1:127500-150061 GCA_002005505.1 Botryococcus braunii
TTTAGTACAGGGCCATCTCCGATTTTCTTTTAACAAAGTTAAGTTTAACTTGTGCCAGGGGCTAGCACTTCTCTAGTGAACCACTTCCCCTCTATTATATGTCGGCAATCGGCTCCCATGATCGGAGTCCCATCTCGAGGGAGGATCCCCTCTGTGGTCCCCGAGGACCAGGTCCCCTTTCCGGTGAAGGCCGCACGGACAACCTTGGGCTATTGCCAACAGACAAATAGTCAGAGAACACTTGTGATTGGGTTTGGGTCGTCTACGAAGGTTTTGGTTACGTGCGTGGATTTTGTCGTTGATCGTGGCTTGCGTTCCTATTCGTTACAAGACCTTACCAGCTACGGGTTCACGGCAGAAAAGTGTGCTACAGTTGCCACACATGTTTATCTTCTGGTAGAAGGTGGCTTCATTGAAGGTGGATCAGTTGTTCTCAGTCGGAATTGCGTGATGTGCGCCGAAGAAGCTCTCAACGGCACATGCAGTGGTTTGGATGTCGTGCCTCCGGTATCTGTAGACGCTGGGGCTATCCATTATGGTATACCTTCCACGCGAATAAATGGTTCTGTGGTGTTTCCAATCTTTCAATCTGCGACCTTCACAGAGTACGATGGAGATTGGGCGTACATGCGACCTGCCGACACTCCCAATCACCGCGTGAGAGCCTGCTTTGGGAGGATAATTGTGGGAAGAAATATTAATGAGTTGGCTCGTCTCCTGATTCATAGCTCTTTCTGTCACTCCGACCGTCCCCTCCTTCCCCTGCACACTCCGTCTCCGGGTTGCTTTGAATCCGACTTCTCTCTTTGCCTTCAGATGAGCAAAATTCGAGTTTAGGTCATCCTGCATTATGAAAATAATCTTGTTTGGACAGCTCTGTTTAACTTCATTTCTATGGGTTGCGTTTTGACATTGCAAGGAATGTTATTCCGATTGGAAACGAATTGCATAAATCTTACTGGAGGCATGTGGAGATAATTCTGAGTAAACTGCGACGGCTATGATTTTGTCAAACAGAAGGGATGGCCTATCCGGTCGTTGATGGGGTTGCTAGTGAAGCATTGCGTTGTCAAGGAAGCATAGCTTTAGAACCAGAAGTACAATGATGAGGGATCTGTAGGTGGTCAAATGCCCACGTTGAAAAGTCCAAGTTAAAAATGATGAGAACTGCACATTGTGCAGGAATTTGCTTATGCTTTTCTTACAAGGCAGGTTATGTGGAGGCAACAAGTATAGTGGTCATGATGAACAAGGGATAAGAGGAACCATGGTGGTTGTTGCAAAATCTGTACATGTACAGATTGGGATGCTTCTGTGTTGGAGGGGGAGGGGGGGGGGGGAACGCTGTCGATATGTGGAGGAAGGGAGTAATGGTGTCAATGAAGGAGATCAGAAGATGGCTGGGATGTTGTCAATGATCGGACCACAGGGAAGGATGGGATGATTGTCAATGAAAGGGATCTGAAGGAGGGTTGCAATGTTGTCGAGCAGATGCTGAGCAGAAAACTGGCGCAACTGGAAGGCACAGAAGATGCACTGGTGACAGGGTCGGGCATGTCCGCAATCAGCATGGCGCTGCTCTCTCTGCTGCGCCCCGGGGACCACCTTCTCATACAGGTATCTGTTGACCTCACAATCCTTTGCTTACTTTTTCTTGCTGCCCACCCGCTGCTGGTGCATGGTCTATGCTAATTCTGTGGGTCTGCCAGCCCTAAGGCATGTGAGTATGCGTACCAGATTAGAGCGCCCCATGACCTTACAATGTTGATTATGCAACCATATATGGATGGAAGGGAGAGGAGCCGCAGCGGAGGGGCAGGAGGAGGACGGAACCCATGGGGCCCTCGGGCAGATGAGATGGACAGGGGGTGAGACCAACATAGTGAAAGCAGTGGAGAGGGTCTGGGATGGGGAACTGAAATGCATGCTCCTGTTTCCAGTCCTGCTTGTTAACATAGACAATGCAATTAGTGGTCGGAGAGCGCTTGGGTAAAGTAAACAGGATTTTTCTCTTCGAAATAAGTTTCTCAGTGCAGAATGAGTGAGTGCAATAGACCGGGAAACAGACGTAAAGTACAGTAGGGGAAATGACACAAGCATGGGCGCGCACACACACACACACACACACACACACACACACACACACACACACGCACGCACAGACACAGACACACACACACACACACACACACACACGCACGCACAGACAGACAGACAGACAGACAGACAGACAGACAGACAGACAGACAGACAGACAGAGAGAGAGAGAGAGAGAGAGAGAGAGAGAGAGAGAGAGAGAGAGAGAGAGAGAGAGAGAGAGAGAGAGAGAGAGAGAGAGAGAGAGAGAGAGAGAGAGAGAGAGAGAGAGAGAGAGAGAGAGAGAGAGTGAGAGAGAAAGCGAGCGAGCGCTAAGAATCAGGGCTTGGTGCCACGAAGGGAGGCAGGGGCCACAAAAAGGTGGCAGTGTATTCAGCTTTGCGGTACAGGGCGCCCACTGAGACATGTTTAGCTGGGGATGGGGCATCCAAGGTCCAACGTGGGTTTTGGAATTTCATGGATTTGGTTAGTACTTTGTAAATAACGAGGGCAAAGCAGCTTTTGTTGTCGACAGTAAGTCAAAGTTGGGGAGCTGTGTCTTTTCAGAACAGATTGTTGTTGTTGCTTTGTCTTGCTCAGTTCGAGCAGTTTACTACATTGTGGCATTTGTCCGAACTGAAAATGTGTTTGGCCTGCACTAGCGTGATTTAGTTGCTTTTGTTGTTAGATGTAACGTGAATACTAAGAGTAGGCTGATGAACCTGGCGTCCAGGCCTTCCAACCGCCTTAAGTCCTTTTGGGTGGGAAGTGTTGACAACATGTCAGTTGGAAATGGAAATGGGGAAGGCGTCCAGGCAGTCACATATGGAGGCACATACGAGCTGGTCCACCACGAACTGAAGGAACTGGGGATTTCCAACACCGTTGTGGATGCAAGCTGTGCAGATGGTTGGGAAGCTGCTTTGCAAGCCAACTCCAAGGTGGTCCCCACATGTGTCACTCAGCTGGCCTCCCTTTCTTCTGCATCTCCATGGTAATGCTGTGCCTGCTGCAAACCATCTCTGATGTGGGAAGACACCCTGTCAACAGAATTCACTCGGTGTGCCTCGGCCACGGAACCAAGAGCTTCTGTGTTTTGACACTGCCTCCCCGCATTTTGACAGTATCAACCGTCTGTTTGGACAGCGTCGCGGTATGCTTTGAGATGAGGTGGGATGAAAGGCGAGGTGGGATGAAGGGGGGAGTGGGAGGCCCTGCAGGTATTCTACGTGGAGGCCATCAGCAATCCGCTGGCGCAGGTGGCTGACCTGGCAGCTGTGGCAAAGTTCTGCTCGGAGAAGGGGCTGCGATCTGTAGTGGATGCCACTGTGCCGTCTCCTGTGCTGCTGCAGGCTGCCCGCCTGGGCTTCCACCTGGTCCTGCACAGTGCCACCAAGTACCTCAATGGCCACAGCGACATCCTCGCTGGTGTCGCATGTGGACCTGCCTCCATCATCCAGCGCGTGGGGACCCGGTTCCATTCTTCACCATTCTTTAGGCCGAAGAACCCCGGGGGGAGGTTGGGCCTGTCAGGAAGCTTTCTCTTTCGCGGCCAGGAGGAAGTCTATCTAGAGGGGTTTCGCTCTTTCAGAGCTAGGAGAAGCCGTCTGAGGATGGGTTTGGCTGGTGCCGCACAAGAGGGGGGGGGGGGGGAGGACGGACACAGTGCTGGGAGATGCTGGCAATGATGTAGGGGGCTAGCTGGCACACGTGGTAGAAGGTGTTGGCAGTTGTTGGAGGGGCAAGGTGAGAGACCAGATGAAGGGGGTCACTGGCACGAGTGGTAAAGGTGACCGACAAGGTGTTGGGAGGTATTGGCATTGAAGTAGAGGCAACAAACAAGGTGATGGGGGATCATTGGGAACTCCTGCACGATCACATTTCAGCCCGAAATCTGCCACGATCGGGACTCTCCCGAGTCGAACGGAAGAGAATTTGGCTGAAAATCCACATGAATTCGACCTCATGGGAATTCCAAGGATCATGTCAGTGGGGGAGGAGCCAGGTGAGAGACAAGGCTGGCTAACATGGCAGATGAGGGCCGACTTGCTCTGGCCATAGTATTGTACATTAAGTTTATTGAGAGTGCCTAGTTTGCATAAGGCAGGGGGACCGCTGAATATCATGACAGATAAGCTGATGGGAGAAATCAGGGCAGCAAATGTGGGACAAGGTGATAGACACGGCGATGGGGCAGCCCGCTACACAGATGAGGAAGAGGGTGACAGGCAAGCTGATGGGGGAGCAGGAGGGGCACTGCAGATGAGGAAGAAGTTGACAGTGTATGGGGCTGTCTTGGACCCGCATGCCTGTTTCCTGCTGGATCGGGGCCTGAAAACCCTGGGCGTCAGAGTCCGCCGTCAGAATGAGACCGCTGCCGTGCTTGCCTCCTTTCTGGAAAGCCAGCCTCAGGTTGCCTGCCTGCCCCCTTCTGCTGCCTTCTCATTCCAGACAATTTTGATCGTTTTCCAGACCCTTTTGCTCACTTCTCAGACCGTTCTGATTAATTCCCCTCCTTTCTGCTGCCTGCTCTGCCGGCCCTTCCGGCCCTTGGAGAAAATCACCAGCAGTGGTGTTCAAGAATACACCAGGGCTGTTGCAAAAACGAAGGACAGGTTACGGCCCAAGCACCGGTTGGGGCCGCCACGAATGGGGGGGGGGGGCGAGGGTGGGAGTCAGCAGATGGGCAAAGGGCTGCAACACTCCTGCGCCACACCCCCACCCCACCGGGGGCGCAAGGGGGGGGGGGGGTCTCCAAAATAGTCTTCTTGGAGAAGAGTCCAGTCGGAGTTTCGCCGACTGGATTCTTATTAGCCGTCCAGCAATAGTAAAAAAACTGTAATGAAGAAAAGAACTGAGTGAACTGGATCCAGTTAACCTATCTCTCTTTTACATCGTACCAGAGGTAAGAGCAAGACTGGAAGAGATAGAAGAGGGAGTGTATAACCGGAGTTTCTCAAGAACAAGACTGGAGTTTTGAAAAGGAATTTGGAGACATAAACACTGCTCTTGTTAGCAGCGCCACAGCATGCAGATTGCTCTTGCTGACTTTGCCCTGATTTGCTCAAGACAGAAACGAGGAGTAGCGAGTCGTCCTTTTCTGCGTTGTAGACATGGCGCGGATTACACAAAATTTTGAGTTTCCATAGGCAGCAGGGGCCCGGGGCTGGAGCAATGAAGATCGCGGTGTCGGGATCTGGCGGGCAATTGGGGTCTGACAAGCAGTTGCATGGGGGTCTAGCAGGCACTTGCGGGTCTGGCGGTTAGGATCTGGCAGGCACTTGGGGCCTGGTGGGTAGTTGGGCTCTGTCAGGAGGCCTCTGTAAAGTCGGGACAGTTGGAGTTTGGTGGCCATTTGGGCTCTGACAAGCAGTCGAGGACTTCCGGGTGGGCTTCCCCAAGGATGATTGGTGGTGAGTCTTGCTAGCGGACTGCACTGAGCTTCACAAGCAGGCCGGCAGGCAGGCCACCTCATGCCGCTCCTTTGCTGCCCCCTACCCCCCCCCCCCAACCCCCGGGGGCGGCCGTGCACCACCCCGGGGGGGGGGGGGGGTACTAGTCTAGATAGAGGGCCAAGTCTCCCAGCGGGATGTCCCAGAAGCGAAGGCCCTTGCACTAACAGCCCTTGTAGTGAAGGCCCTAGCAGTGGCGGTGCAACAATCTTGTGGGCGGATTATCTTCCTGGCCAGCGTATACATGACCGCCCGCCTTTTGGACTGCTGGGCTAGGAGATCTGAAGGGGGTTTGTCTTTGGTTTGGGGGCTCGAAGGTGGAGAAGGTGTTTTACCCGGGACTGCCCAGCTCTCCCGCATACGCCTTGGCCCAGCAGTTGTTCGAAGGGCGGGGCGGCGCCCTGTTCTCTTTCCAGCTCAGGGGTGGCGCGCATGCAGCTTCCTTGTTTTGTGAGGTCCGTACCTGCCTTCCCTCCCTCCCCCGCCCTTCCCCCAGCCTCTCTTTAGGGTCCCGCCTTCAGAAGATTCTCTGCTCCTCCCGCTCCCCCCCTCTCCCTCGTCTTCCGTTTCCTCCCATGTGCCTTAGTGCGTGGGCCCATGTGGGGCGCTGTGGAGCCATCAGACTAAGTCATGTAGGTCCATTCAATATCATTTATTACTACGATGAGGCCCACAAACATGCAAACACCGTTTAGATGATCATGTGCCTGGCAAGGGGGTTTGCATGTCCCCCGGCTTGCTGACACGCTGCTTTGGCAGGATTGGGGGTGAAAGATTTTGACTAAGGCAATCAGGCTGATGGTGGAGGCTTTGGAATGGTTGCTGGGGAAGGTGACGTTGGGTATGGGGAGCCCAATAGAGGGGAAGGGGGGTTTCCAAGCCTGAACATTGTTCATTGCACGCTCACCCCCCGCCTCATATCTAAGGTATTGGGGGTGTCTGGGGATCAGGCGGTACATTTGGCAACGGTGGCGCCCAGCCTGGGCGGGGTGGAGACCCTGATGACTGTACCGTCCCTCACCAGCCATGCTGCGTTGGGCCCCGAGGGCCGTCAGGTGTGCCTCCTGCTCTCCTCCCGCATCTTCATATATTGACCTCTGTGTAGTGGAGGGATTAGGAGGGAAGTTATTTCTGCATCTTCTGTTGGTTACCCCAAAAATCGGACTGTCTGTCTGACCGTTCCTGGCCATGTCATTTGTGGCACAGCACCTTCAAGTCAGATATGCAAGGGACTGTGAGGCATGCCTGACCGCCGCTTCATGCGGGAGGGTGCAGGCGATTGGCATTGCTGAGGGGCTCATCCGGGTTTCAGTGGGGCTGGAGCCAGCGGAGGACCTCATTTCGGACTTCAAGCAGGCCCTGGCTGCTCTAGATGAGAAGCTTTCGAATGGCTCGGCCTGATTGGGCCACCGTGGCTTGGTCTCTGGCAGAAAATTGCTTTCGAAGGCGGAGAGAGGTCAAGAGCTATGGCTGCGGCTTGAATCACTGGGAAGTTAGACGTATCCAATTACGTGCAGTATGCCCATTGATTGGCATCAGAGAATGGGCGGTAGGCCCAAACCCCTTCGGTAGTGCAGTACTACAGCAGTACAGCAGCAGAGCTGGCACAGCTCTGGAGTCGAGCTGGAGCAGATGTAGAGCAGATCTGCGTACTGGACAAGTGCAGTTTTGATGGCAACCCTAGTTAGAGTTCCTCTGACCCGCCATAATGACTGGCTCCTCAAGAGAGTGAAGATATTAATTACAGGTGAAGATCTGAAAAGTGCGCCTTGTGACTTGAAGAGTGGAGATATTAAGCACAGGTGAAGAGTGGAGATAGAGCTGCATGGCGGAAGCATGTAGGTTGTGGACAAACAGATTTGCTCTCGTCGTGAATGACTATGTTGTGCAGCGGTTTGCGGTCTAGATTAGCACTTCGTTTTTGCCTCCCAGACTGGCCACAGGGTCTGGGCGGCTGGAGAGTTACACAAGGCCAGCAAAAGATGGCTGCCACATTCAAACAGTTTTTGTTGTTGTTGGTATAGTAGTAGTAGTAGTTGCTGTTCTTGTTTCTGCATTTGATGGCAAGAAGTAGTTGCGATGGGTTTTACACATGTGGGAACAGCTGCAATCAAAACAGCTTGGGGGCAAGGCAAAGGATCTGGGATTGTGACAGAAGCTGTCAGAACAGTGTATGAGGCCCAAGCACTAGAAGGTACTTGATAAGCACTTTCTTTTCCCAGGCTTCCTGGGATTTTTGTCAGCCAGTTGGGTGATCCTAACTTGCAAATGTTCTACTGGGCTAGATTTGCAAAAAGGGCCATGAAATGAAGGTGGGAAGATTTCACTATGTCAAAGCACCTAAGAAATGCATGTCCCCAGCTGCTTGAACGCCCGGGTCCTGTCATGACACATGTACATCTTCCAAGTGTTGCATACATTGATCATAGGAGCTTCGCCAAACATAAAACTAACAGATGAATTCAAAATCTTCCCACTTGTTTCAAAGCCTGCTGACGCCTCTGGTCTAGAGTGGAACGTTGGAAGCTGCAACATTCTTCTGAGCTCTTCTTTTCGAGTTGTAGCCATTGGGTTGGAATTCGGAGAGAAGCTTTTCATTTGTCTC
The DNA here is from genome assembly GCA_002005505.1 of Botryococcus braunii. Taxonomy (NCBI): domain Eukaryota; kingdom Viridiplantae; phylum Chlorophyta; class Trebouxiophyceae; genus Botryococcus; species Botryococcus braunii. Next base: position 135,634 of record MVGU01001324.1, read on the forward strand.
CACGAGTCGTTAGCGGAAGGTCCTGAAGCCTGATTCAGGGAGTTTCAAGTTTTCATCGGTATGCCATGCCCCGGTGGCTCTTAGTGCAGCAACGGAAAACAACACAGAAAAAGTCAGCGGAGGTTGCTTAAATTGGGTAAGCAAAGTAGCAATACTGGGGCCAAAGAGCGTGTGTACTTGAACGCTGGTGTCTTTCAGTTGTGCCTTAATGCAAAGTTCATTATCTATCTGGGCCTCATTCCGTCCTCCCTTGAAAATTATGTGGTTTACACAAATAAGGCAATCAAGGCGGACAAGGGGCTCCTAAGTAGGCCACTTATCTCCGATCATTACCCAGGTTTTCTGAAAGGCAGTTGTGATGGGCGAGTTTCAACTTTTCTGCAATTTTGAGTTGATATTTGGAGCACACACTCTCTCACTGTTGTGTATATAAAGGAACAATAGCAATGGTCAGCAATGGCCTCTTCCGGATTCGGTCATGTGCCCATGGCTTACTGAGTCCATGTTGCAGGCAGTGTGGTCAGGGCTCCTTTAAGTGGTCTCCTAGTGTTGATCAGCAGCCAGCCTCGAGCCAAGTACTTGCCATAAATGCTGGAAAGGGAGCAAGCGTGTTCAGGACCCAGTGAACTTTTGCAGACTCTGCAATGACAGGTACATCAACGAGCTGATGCATCCAAACATTACGAAGTCAACGTGACCTGAGGGCCGTGAATTCGTGGATTTTGTGAAAGCTTGAATCATAGGTGCCTCTCCAGTAGTGGTTGTGGCTTACCAACGCCATGGCTGCAACGTCTCCGTTCTTCACAGTAGGGGGGAGCCGGCACACTTTGTGCTTGCACAGGGGGCTGGACAGGAGCTCCTTGCCAGCTTGGACGAGCTTACAATGCATCGTGTTCCTAACCATTACAAGAGTACCTGGGACGACAATATTGTGCAACGATTACGTACATGGCAAATGGTGCACAAGGCCCCTGTGACGACAAAATTTCTCACAGCTGTTAAAAACCCGCTGGACTTTGATGCAAATCTTCAAAACACCCAAAAAAATTGCCTGATCGACCACTTAGCCTGTTCCTCAACGTAGGCAGGATCCCCCAAAACATGTCCAACATATAGAACAACGCACCAAAGAGCCAGGTAGAGGGCCCTCTCCAATCTTGCTGTGTGCTGAGTCAGCACCAGCACAGTGGCATGAACTGAAAATCCGCCCCGAACATGTTCTGTAGCAACGGGCCCTCATGTGTAAAAAGGTTGCTCCAAATGATGATTTCTCTTGCAACTTGCACAAGCACACAACGCCTCCGAACTGTCATCTTTGCTGGCCATTTGCTCCAAGTGCTCTCGCCTCCTTGCCAGAATACGGTGTTTGGTCCAAGCACAGACGTTCTTTTACCAACGGAGTGCACATTATAGCACTCAGGCTTGCTTAATGAATTGCACATTGTACATCTGAGGGCTGCAAAGTGGAGTACACATAACATGGGGGGGGGGGGGGTGTGTGCTCCTTTCAAGCAGGAGTCTCCTAATTGTACATATGGTGTACAAATTTACCAAACCCTATCATGCCGGAAGGGGTACTGCACCATGAAATATACTCATGGGGGGTTGACCCCTAGATAAGCATGCCTTCCTTTGGCTTGAGTGCTACTGCACATTCAGAATTACCCTAGACCCTTGCTAAACTGGTTGTCTTGTCTGTCAAACAACTGAGATACCGCTTCCCAAACCCCCCCCCCCCCCGCCTCTTCTCACCCAACACACCAAATAATTAATAACACCAAAAGGAGTCCTAGAACATTCCTTGTTTCAAGCACGGATCAACTTCACCAACTGGACTAAGCACACAGCAAGATTTCTGCATGCAAAGAGTGGGAAAGGGGCAAATAACACACAATCTTGTTCCGAATCTGGAACCTAATGGGAAGTTAACTTGCAACCAATCAGTACTGCTTCTCCCACAGATGCCAATAAGAAAATGTAATGCTTCGAACGACTCAATAGAGGTGTCCTAGCCACCCTCCTGCACCATTTTTGGACATGTTATCAACAACCTGAATCCGAAAGGCTCCCGCACTGGTACTTCTAACCCCCGACCCCAGTTGCAATCAAACGCATGTATCAAGGATACCTGCATACAAATGTGCTGGTATGCTATCTACAACACACCTGCCTTGCTATGCGAATTCTCCATTGCCGCCCTGAGGCAGGTGACGTGCAGGGATTGCTGCTCGAAAGATCGACCATACATGGGTCCAAACTATCAGGGTACTGGGTAATCTACACCTGCAGCAGAGGGATGCAACACCTCCCACAGCAAGGGTTTTAAATCAATGTGATGGCTTTTATACGTACAGCAGGTGAGATAGTTCTGACTTGCAAACTTGGGGATTCCACCAACAGTCTTGTACAATAAAAAAATAATACCAGCAAAGTGAGGGCCGCGATAGTGCTGAACTGCCCTGTGAACAGGCATGAAAACTGCGCCCCACAAATCTAACAAAAGCTCCAGGCTTTGCAGGTACCAGAAACAAATCTTTACCCAGTGGGAGCATACTGTCGAGACAGCAGTAATGAGATTGACGCATCAAGCTGACAAGACACAGCTCTACATGGAGAAAAGGGGGCACGGGAGGTTGAGTTTGTGACAATTCATTTATAAGATGTCACTGGCCTTGCATACGCTGATTACTTTGTATGTTGCAAAGCAACCTGTGGGTGCTCTTGGCCGTTCATAGCCACACAGCACCCGCTTGAACAGTGATAACAAAGAATGTCTAAACTCTTAGAACCACTGAAAAACATGCCTAAATCTAACAGGGGAAAAAACAGCAAAACAGAATATCCAGGCCCCTTGTGCAAGTGGCCAAGCAGGGAGATGCTTGATTCTTTTTTTCCATTTTTCCGGTGAAGAAGCCCATCTCCTTGGCTGCAAAACAATCTGCACAACTGGATCTCAAAGCCCATCGGGAGAGATGGGTGACGGCTTGTGAGGGCGTGGCCTCCCACCCCCCCCGCCTCCCACCACAGGAGACTGTTGCCAAAAACCCGACTTGCGTCTTAGGGTGGCATTGGCTGTTGCGAACAGCAATCTCTGCACAGACTGCGGCACATGCTGGGATATCTGTGTCTACCATGGGACTCTCCTGCGCTGCCCAGCGCCCCTTTGTATTCAGCTTCATTGCCCCTTGTGGATCTAAATGGATGCCTAACTATCATAAGCGGAGGAAAATAAAGGGACCTTCTTGAATTGAAACTCACGTATATTTATCAGTGCAGCCTTGTCCATTCCTCCCCCCCCCCCCCAAAAAAAAAAGGGAAAAAGGAAAAGGGGGGGGGGGGGCAGGGACTGTCTATCTCCGTGGGTTTCCTTTCCTTCACAACCACCATGCTCGCCCCCGTCCTCTTATCAAACATACAAGACAAACAAATCGAGGCACAAGCACAAGCAACAGATAGCATCAGCAAAGCAAGGTGCACCCCCCCCCCCCTCTCCCCAAGCGAGATCTCAGGTGTTTTGCACAAGAAGGCACAAATCAGAAGACTCGAGCGACTCGAAGGGAAGGGGCGTGGGCCCCCCACCATGGTCCAGGATCTGTCTGCGCACACTGACACCCGCAAGAGCTAGTGCCAGTTGTTGCTGAAGGTGATTCCTGCAGCAAGAAGAGGCTCCCAGGCAGCCACGTCGCACAGATTCCCCTTGCGTGGGAGCCGGACTGAGAGAGCCAGCGGAGGCCCTTCATGTATCCTTTGTGGGCAGGGATCCTCCCCACTCAGGAGCATGAGCAGCAGGCCTCGAAGCCAGTCATCCTCAGGGGGAGAAAATAGGGAGATGGTGACAGCCATCGGAGCTTTCAACCAAGATCCCTGGAAGCGGGCCACAAAGGAGTGGGACGTCGGGCCTGGCGCGCGATGCTTGAATGGGTAGCCGACCTCCAGGAACCCCTGCCCAAAGAATCTGAGCCCAAAGGGCCCGAGGCGGGAGCTGAAGCTAGCCTGGATGTGCGCATCGCCTTCATCCAAGGGAATGAGGTGGAAATTGGCGTATGATGACGTCACCAGCAAGCTGCCATCCCGCTTGATGACGCCCACCCACCGGTGGTCGCCACTGCACAGGGCACCTCCCCGGATGATGTCCTGGCCACAAGCCAGGTGGCGGCAGGTCCGTAGGAGAGTGGAGGCCTGTGCTGGGGACAGAAAATAGCAGCCTTTCGCTACCAGGCCCCTCATGCGGTTGTATTCCCGCCCCAGACGCTTCAGCAGAATGCTGTTGAACTGACTGCATGTGCGCGCTGCCATGGCCAATTCTCGCAAGTTTAGACAACTCAACACATCCTCTAATGAGTCTGCATTGAGGTCGACTAACTTGGTGTATGCCTTTGGCCGTTTGAAAGAGCTGCCTGTAGCTGCATGCCAGAACTCTAAGTCAGGAAATGCTTGCCCAAGTCATGAAAAACAAAAATGCAGGGTGTTCCTGAGCCGCTGATATGAAGCAAATACTGCTTTCCCTTGCATGAAGAAAAGCGTGCATATTTAATCCCCTCCTATGCACACTGTTTCCTCCAACTTAGGAGGGACATCTTCCCGCAAAACAGGAATGTGCAGCTATGCAACACATGATTACCAATGTCAGCAAAATTTTAATGCTCCAGTGCATGTGATGTGGCTTGCTTCATGACCAGTTGTGGATGTCTACGCTTTGCTATCAATGTTGGGACAGCATGCTAGGCTAACAGAGGAAGATCAAACTACTGGCGTGGCTGGGAAAGCGTGTTGAAAAATCGGTAGATCCTAGCATGGAGGCGTTCCGAAACCGAGTTGTGCAAAAGGTTCGCAAGACACTTTGAAGATTGGTCGAAGTGGGGAACCCCACATTCAGACCTGAACCCTCAATGAGGACAAGCAGCACTGAGACATAACGAGCCAGACCAAGAAAAGAGTCCCAAATGAGGACAATGACAAAGTTTGGGTTTTGTAGAACCTACGAACTACAAGGTCTCGAAGCCCTCGCTCGTCAAGTTTTGGCAAACCCGGGGTTTCATGAGACACATAGCTAACATAGATCATATGAAAGCTGCCTACATTGTCTAGGTCGTGTCATCATTGTCTTCGGTCGGTCTTCACACTAACCGCGGCCTGAATGCTTCCTGCCTGGCAGCGACAACGTCAGCGGAAATCCATATGCAGCGCAGCTAAACATATACAAGCTTGTACGCATGGTGGAAATCAAAGAAAAATGTTCTTCACATAAAATATCTGTGTGTCGGAGGTACTGACTACGCTTCCGATACCAGGTGGCAGTTCCCGAGCACTTGAGTACACTTTTATATTGAGCGGGAAACGCGGTCCGCGTTACGCGGAGCCGGGACGAAACCCTTCCGGCGAGTCCGGAAAAATTGGTCCCCCGTGTGCCAGGGCGTGCCTGCGGGTTGTAGACGTACAAGTGAAAAGGTGAAATGGTCAAAAAGTTTGTCTTGGTGTGTGTGTGTGTGTGTGTGTGTGTGTGTGTGTGTGTGTGTGTGTGTGTGTGTGTGTGCGCTGGTGCTTGCGTGCTGGCAACATATGGGATAGATACTGGAGGTCTTCAGCCTGTTGTGGGGGTGCTGAGTAGGGGCCTCCAGGCAGGACAGCAACACGCTTTCTTTCCTTATTACAAACATATACACACCAGTTCACCTCTGCAAAGATGCGGACTCTCTAAAAACATGAGCCGCCAGTCACCTAACCTGTACCTTCACCCCCCACTATCTGCGAGCTGTTGCAAGCAGAGTTTCGTTCAAAAGGGAAAATGTGTAGCCTTCCACAAGCAGTACATGGTACACAAAGCAGCCTATGCCGTGGCTCCAAAGTTTGACTCCCTGAAATTTTGGCGTTGGCGTTGTATCAGTCAAGAAACTTGCCAGGAATCACAATGCCAGTTTGTACAAACTGGCTCGTGGTCACCTACACGTGCAGCAATTCATGCGCTTCATTTTTCTTATCAGTCAAGGAAGTTGCACACCGCCTGATAAAGCAGCGGATGCTCGATGCAGGACTTAACGCCCTCGCAGAGACTCGCAGCTTCACTGTAAAATCCGGGGATCTTCTATCGAGTATATCCTAGTCACTTGATCAATCAGTATTGCCATTAGTAGCAATTTGAGTGTTACCATTAATAGCAATTAGGCTCAATGCGGGTCTACAGCCACCTAGCAGTCTGTTACTGACAGAGCGTACAAACAAGCACGTTCCGCATGGGGTTCGCATCCCAGACCAGTCCCCGAACAATCTACTAAAAACATCCGCTTCTACACACATGCTGCTGCGAGCGCGCGCGCTCTCTCTCTCTCTCTCTCTCTCTCTCTCTCTCTCTCTCTCTCTCTCTCTCTCTCTCTCTCTCTCTCTCTCTCTCTCTCTCTCTCTCTCTCTCTCTCTCTCTCTCTCCCTCCCTCCCTCCTCCCTCCCTCCCTCCCTCCCTCCCTCCCTCCCCCCCCCCCCCCCCCCTCTCTCTCTCTCTCTCTCTCTCTCTCTCTCTCTCTCTCTCTCTCTCTCTCTCTCTCTCTCTCTCTCTCTCTCTCTCTCTCCACACACACACACACACACACACACACACACACACACACACACACACACACACAAGTTCCCACAAGGAAGTCGGCCTACATAAAGAATGATTTTGCGGAATTTGAGCAGCTTGCATCACCTCCCGGAGGCGGCACAGCACCAACACACCGCCTCTGGGATCATCAGCGATCAAAGGGCGCAAAAAAATGACCTCATTATCGTTCGAGAACGGCTGGCCAATCGCGGGCCAGCCTACAAGCAACAAGGACGGCCTCATGGCTCGAAAAGGTGCTAAAGTACAGTCGGCAAGGTGCTGCCGCAGCCGTCACATAGACAGCAAGGGCACCAATCCATCCTTGCACATATGGCTGCATTCAGGCAACTTTGAAGCCTGCCAGCGGGCCATCACGCATCGCACTCGTCTTCATCGTTGAAGCCCAAATATAATAAAAGGCTTCGCTGGCTGAAAGAAGCTCCTAGACCAGCATGACGCACGACATGCCGCAGGACAGGACACACGACACAGCATGGCTTCTCCAAGCAGCTGTCAGACTGCCAGCACAACATGATGTACGACATGCCGCACGACATGGCATACCTCATTCAAGCAGCTCCCAGACTACCAGCACGACATGCCGCACGACATGAGGCACGCCACGGCATGCCTCTTTCAAGCAGCTCTCAGACTGCCAGCACGACACGACGCCTTGCGGTGCCGCTCATGTGCACCATTGTGGGGCAAAGCCAATGACAGCCTGGCTGCCAAATGTAAGCCAGAGCCCGATGACGGCTGGCTGCCCTACCACCCGGCAGGAAGCCAAGACGCACGCACTGCTCCCATCTGCGTCATCAGACTAGACCCCGACTAGACTAGACCCAGTGTGAAGTACATCATCACAGTGTGCAGTACATCATCATAGCATGAAGTACATCCCCACAGTGTGTGGTACATCATCACAGTGTGCAGTGCATCATCACAGAGTGAAGCACAACACCAAAGTGGGCAGTACATCATCACAGTAAGAAGTACAACACACTGGTGTGCAGTACACCATCACAGAATGAAGCAAATCACCATGGTGTGAAGCACACCATCACAACGAGATGACAGCTTGGCTCAATTGGAGCAGCGCAGAAGCAATCCAGCAGGTTGGTGATGCATCGCACTGCACTCATCTGCCCGAATGACAACCTAAAAATAGACTTACGGCTTGTTGCAGCTCGGCTGGAGTTGGCGCAGCCCTCACGCCCTTCCGCGGGGCATTGCACCTTCCACTGTGCTCAGCTTCATCATTCCTAACCTAATCAAAACATTGCAAAGCCACATCAAATGACTAAAGGCTTGGCTGGGTTGGAGGAGCCGGGAGGCCCGACAGCAGGCCCGAACGCATCGCTGAATGCTTGGATGCATGAATATGCGGCTGACAGCTCCCTGCGTAAAAGAATGGGGCCTCGCAGCCTACAGGCGAGGGAGGTAGGGTGACGCCTGCAGGCGAGGCAGGCACCACACACCTCGCCGTGCACACGCCTGGCAGGAAAACACTGAGGTGATGAGTACTGAACAGCAACCCCCCTGTACCGGGGACACCGGGAATATTGGTGGTGATTACATAATATCTTCCGCGTGTGCCGGGTCATGCTCACTTCACACTTTTTCTAGTAACCCCCCAGTGTCAAAGGACGGGGGGGGGGGGGGGGCCTTCACTAGACGTTGCCGCAGTGTTTGGCAGAAACCCCATCGAGTCCCCTCCGCATAGCAGGCCCAGCCGCCTCCGGGCCAGGCCAGACTGGACATCGGAGCTCAGAGAGCGCCTGCAGCTTGCCCTGCTTGCCTCGGGTTTAGCTAAGGACCTTAAGGCAGACGCCCCGGGACCGGGCAGGCATCTCAGAGAAAACTTGCAGCCTGTCATGCTTCCCCTGGGTTTAGCTACGCCCCAAGGCTGGAACCTCGGGACAGAGGACGCTTGGCCTTGGGGCAAAGGGCACCTCGCCTTGGGGCCTTGAAGCACAAGACGCCTTGCCTTGGGACAGGACAGGCACTTGGCCACAAGAGGGGGGGGGGGAGGGGAGTTAGTCTGGCTTCTCATTGTGCTGCAAGTCCTCCCCGGGTGATGAGCGCGCGGAGGCCTGCCGGGAGAGGTGCGGTACCCTGGGGGAGCGCGGAGAAGGCGCCAACGGCCCGCTGTCCTTGCTAAAGCCTGTTGCAGCCAGCAGGTTGCGCACTATAGGCAGGCCATGCCAGGATATGTCGGCTGTGATGATGGGCGGCCTCTTGTCCAGCTTCCGCGGACCTGTATGCCCCCGCCCAACCTCCTCCTTCTTGCCCACAAATGCCCCTTTGTGCGCGGGCGCGCCCCCACACAGATACACACGCAGGCGCGCGCGCGCACACACATACACATACACACAGACTCTCACACATGTGCGCGCACCCACCCAAACATACACATGGGCATGCGCGCGGACACACACACATACACACATGCACATGCACACACAGAGACATACAGCAGCAAGTCCACACCGGGGCACAAGCCCCGGGCACACACCCCTGTCGTTCACGTTTTGCACCCTTGCTAGGGCCAAGGATGTGCTTCCCATGTGCCAACCCTCAACAACAAACACTCAAAACCGGAGACTTGAACCTGCAGGCCATTGACTCCATCATCAAGAGGAGTAGGAAATGGGGCGGCTCCATCGGCGTTATCTATAAGCAACTTGCTCGATTGGAAACTCATTTGCCCAGGTAGCTCAGTCGGTAGAGCGCAACGCTCTTAACCTTGTGGTCATGGGTTCGAGCCCCATCTCGGGCAAGACGGGCGGCACTACGATGCTGCCCTTTTAAAGGATGCACCCGCAAAATTTTAATGTGTCCGGACACGCCAGATCCGTGACTGGACCTCTCCTGTTTCAATCCCATGGCTCCTTCGACTCAACCATGCTTTTACTAGGAATTTAATCGTATTGGGATACAAAGAGGGCGATAAACCCATGCTGATCAAAACATCCAAGTATGGCCCCTCTGGTTTGCCAAATGTACGGCCTTTTTCTTCTTCATGTACTTTCAGCTTTACTTCATGGAAGGTCAACTAAATGTCTGAGTAATAGTCTATGACCAGTCTGGGTTGTGCTATGTACCATTCATCCCTACAAGGTGACTTTTATGGATCCCTCTGCCACCCCCACCCCTTTATCCCCGCCCCCCTTTCCCTCCCTCCCTCCTCCCTCCCGTCCTCCTTCCCTCCCTTCCTCTCCCTCTCTCTCCCACTGCAATAAGTCCCAAGACCTGCTGAGTCAACGATGCAGCACCGTTTTTGCTCTCCACTTCGCCAATCCCCCGCAATGGCCCCCCCCCCTCCTCTCCCACCTAGTCACTGTCAGTCTCCATGCTTTCCTGTCTTGGAGGAGGTGGACAGACAAACATCTGAAGTACACACACATGGCCAGCAGGACAGAACACCCCTGTGCTCCCCTTGACCGTGCCCATGACTGACTGCCTGCTAGTGCTCCTCAACCAGAGGCAGTGTCAGTCGCAGACTTGCTGCTGCTGCTCACAAATAGTGACAGTGTCAGTCACAGACTTGCTGCTGCTGCTCACAAATAGTGACAATGTCACTAATATGACACTCAATCAGTGGGAGGCGGGAGGTGCAGTGGGAGGTGCTGCTAGCCCTCACGTTAGAGGCAGCGTCTGGAATAAGGCACTAAGGCAGTCTATCAGTGACGGACTGCTCGCGCTCTTGAAGGGGATGCGCTATGCAAAAACAAGAGTCTAAGGGCCCCAGAGAAGAACATGCTTGGTTCTGGTCCCTTGAAAGCGAATTGAAGCCCCGTCTTGCATCTGAGTTTGCCCCTGGAAAAGTCTTCACTATCAACGAATTCGATTGCTTTGAGATTTGAACCCCAGAGCGTCAGCACCCTGGCATAGGCCCAAGTCACTCTGCCAAACTTGAAAGGATATCCTCTCTTCTCTTTCTTCTCTTGGTGGTGAGCATGCACCGTATCCATTTGTATCTGCAGGGAGTCGAGCCCCCTCAAACCCTTCCAGCCACATCGACACCGATGGTTGGCCTTGCATAGAAACCTCGTGCATCACATGGAGGCACATGACCGACATGGAACCCTCCCACGTCAGCCCAAACTCCCCCTCTCACATCAAGTCCACAGATGTCACATGGGGTCCTCATCTGCCACATGGATCCCACATGAACCACCCCATGTGTCACATGGAAACCCCACGCACCTCCTGGGCATCTCGCCCACCCACAGGCATCTATGTGGTTCAAGTGGCATCCACATGACCAATTACACGGAATCCCACACGAAGCACCTGGATCCTCAAGCATGGAGCCCACATGCATCACATGACCGGAAGGGCTTCTGAGCAGAGGGGGTGCGAGGCGGGAGCCCACCGTCGTCCATGATGCTTCTCCAATTGGCCATGCCAGCGACGGATGCGTGCTCTGCAGGAGGGAAGGGCGGAGCGGCAGCGGGGCCCTCCTCTTCATCAGCCGGCTTCCCAAGAGGGGCAGCCGACGCCTTGGCAATGTCGCTCCTCTGAGCACAGATGGGGGTGTTGTCCGGATGAACCACAACCACCACCCGCTTCAGATCCCAATCCCTCAGGCGGTACCGGCCCTGCGTGCTGGGGTCTTACTCCCCAGCCCCCCCCCCCATGACGCCCCGTGAGCCAGTAAACGCACCTCCCACACAACACGTCTTGATGACCGCATACATCCCTCTCCTCCAATGGGCCATTCGCTCTTCCAATGGGCCATTCTCTCTTCCAATGGGCCGTTCTCTCTTCCAATGGCCATTCTCTCTTCCAATGTGCCATTCTCTCTTCCAATGGGCCATTCTCTCTTCCAACGGGCCATTCTCTCTTCCAAGATGCTTCTACAATGGGCCATTCCAGCTACAGATACCTCCCCCCCCCACCCTACGGCGGTGCAGCACACACAAGGGAATAAAACCCTTGCATGTTTAAAACCCCTGCATGTTCAAAAGCCTGCGTGTGTAAAAACCGCCATGTGAGCTGCACTGCGCAAGACAAACAAGTGTCCCCTTCTGTGCCCCCGGCTGCTTCCCCTGCCAGCTTGTGCCGTTGCTTAATTTAGCTCCTCATTTGTACACCTCATGCAAATACCAACGTCGGTTGAGAAATGCATCCAGCTTTCTCACGACTGTTGAAAAGTGGATTTTCCAACATTGATTCCAGCTGTTCCAGTTTCGCGAGGAAGGTCAGGCCACTGATGAACAGTCCCGCTCTGCCTAGGAGGGGGTGGTAGGGTGCCTGGGAGGGGGTGGTAGGGTGCCTGGGAGGGGGTTGTAGGGTGCCAGGGAGGCATACCTTTGCCGGCGCCCTGGCGGTTGAGAGCCAGCTGGTGCTGTCGGCATGTCCAGCAGATGCACGCGCTCACAGTTACAATCAGGAGTGTTGCTAGCACTGCAGGGGCCTCAACACCCGTCAGCCATTTCTCCTCCTGCTTGTGCACATCCCAATGCCCCACCCTCCATCCCAAAGCTCCCCTTCTCCCCCTTTCCTCTGTCTGTCTGTGTGTGTGTGTGTGTGTGTGTGTGTGTGTGTGTGTGTGTGTGTGTGTGTGTGTGTGTGTATGTGTATGTATGCGTGCGTGTGTGTGTGTGTGAGTGTGTGTGTATCTGTGAGTCTGTGTGGGGCCGTGTGTGTGTGTGTGTGTGTGTGTGTGTTTGTGTGTGTGTGTGCGTGTGTGTGGGGCCGTGTGTGTGTGTGTGTGTGTGTGTGTGTGTGTGTGTGCATGCGTGTGTGTTTCGAGTGTGGAGGGGGGCCGGATGTACATGTGAGTAGGCGTTTGGAGATGCGTGCATGTGCGTATACTCTCATGTCCCTCTGTAAGTCTGTGCAGGCGTGGGAGCATGTGTGTCTGTGTGTGTGTGTGTGTGTGTGTGTGTGTGTGTGTGTGTGTGTGTGTGTGTTGGGTGTGTGTGTGTGTGTGTGTCTGTGTGTGTGTGTGTGCATGCGTATGTGTCTGTAAAGAGAGAGGGGGGACAGAGAGGGGGGAGAGAGAGGGGGGGTGGGGGGGGGAGAGAGAGAGAGAGAAGAGAGAGAGAGAGAGAGAGAGAGAGAGAGAGAGAGAGAGAGAGAGAGAGAGAGAGAGAGAGAGAGAGAGAGAGAGAGGATGGATGGCAAAGTGCATGACCTGCACAGACAGGGGATGCTCCAGTCTAGACAATGGCCAATATTTTCATACCCATATCCAGAAGGGCACATGTGCAGACACACCCCTTCCCCAGGGGAACTGCCACAGCGAGTCTGAATGAGAGGAACAGGGACGCCCCATATGCCATCCGCCTCTCAATTCCAGTAAAAGCCAGTGGAGACTACTTGCTTTGCTCCATCATTTGATTGAGTGTCATGCAGAACTGCAGAAGTTTGATCGGGATTGCAGCGGGTCAGAAGCACAGCGTCTACCTGCCAAAACTCCCGTCATTGCCGTAGAAGATATACCCGAGACTGGTGGCGGCATATGTGCCGGCGGAGTATTGTACAGTGTATGCATGAATTGTGACATGCTTGTTGTTAGCCCGCCCAGGGTCACAAACTTCCTCTCAGTCCCCACGTGTACGACTCTGCATCACGTGTAAGTTAGTCTCGCCTCACCATGTATTCCAAGACTATGGCAGATTCAGAAGAACAAAGGAAAACCCTGCCATGCGGACAAACTTATGCCCAAATAGCCAAAAAAAAACTCGGAACGGACAGCCTCCACGGACCTCGTTAACCCAACCAGAAAAAAAAAAAGGACCCAAAGTGGTGGCATAAGGACTATACACTGGCATGATCATTTTTCTCCGATTGTAGGACTAAGCACCCAACATCGAGCTGCTCAAAACCGCTGGTAAGTATGACACACGTTGAGGTAGTCGACACAAACAGTCGATGTCTTCTTGGACCGTAACCTCATCCTCTGTCTTGGTACTTAACAAAACCTCCTCTGAGCTTGACACCAGAATTCCTGTATAGAGCTCTACGTCGTCATCCCGAAAAGCAAGTTCGCACCGCAGCAGAAGCAGTGCCACTCCGAAGTAAAGACAATACTGGAAAAATGAGTTAAAAAGTTCAAATAGAATATATCAGGGATCTCCACTCACTTACGGGGCTTACCTACTCGGCAACCCACGCCAAACGCTCCGCGAGGAGAGCCTCTCAACATCACGCACATACGGACACACGAAATACACGAACCTTCCTGCCTTACAATCACAGAAAGTATTTGGCCCTGGTCAGTAGCTGAATAAACCGTCCAGGATGTGTCTTTTCTTTGCGTTGATGTCTCGAGACGGCTGCGGCCTGCAAATTGTACCGGGCTTCCCCGGAGTCCCTGCGAATAGGCGAGGACTTCGTAGGGGCGTGCTCACGGGAGCTCGGGACTCCGGATATTCTTCTCCTGCGGCCATTCGGATGTCGCGACGTGACTTATCGGGCAGCCTCCCCCCCCCCCCCCCTCTCCCTCCCCCCCCCCCCCTCTCTCTCTCTTTCTCTGTGTGTGTGGTGTGTGTGTGTGTGTGTGTGTGTGTGTGTGTGTGTGGTGTGTGTGTGTGTGTGTGTGTGTGTGTGTGTGTGGTTATTGGCATTCGGCGCATCCTGTGAACAGGAGACAGGTCGTCAGGGGACTTAGTTACTCCAGCTGCAGTCCGTACGACTGTCTGCTGAGTATCATATACAACTGTTGGACAAGACTAGCATCTGGAAATGCCCAGCGTCTTTCACAACCAGTTGGCATTAACAACGGTGGGGCAGCCTTAAGAGTTCAGCGGCAACGCGTAATCTAGATCTAAATTGTACGTTATGTTCACCTTACCGTGTCTCGAAGTACATTATATTCACAATGGACCCATATCCTAATAT
>KV908663.1:0-12551 GCA_002005505.1 Botryococcus braunii
GCCACAAGTCACCGAGCTGCATGAAAGGCAAGATTACCTCAGGTATAGTGGGCACATTGCAGCTTCTGCCCCAGATCAACTTGGTCCTCCTACGGGCATGCCCCTCCGAGCGAAGAACCCCTCCCGGCCCAATCTCCTTCAAACAGACCAAGAGGAGGAAATAGCCCTCCCACCCCTTCCCACCTCCAAAACGAGAAGGCACCCATTCCCCCTTCCCCCAGCAAACCAACCAAACAGACTGAACGGACAATGGGCCGTCCAATATCTTTCAAGGCTGCAATCTTGTTTGTACAGAAAATACATACGTTCTTCTGAAGGCCCTACCTGACCTTGACAGATTCCTAGCCCCCCCCCCCCCCCCACACACACACACACCCACACTCACACATGCGACATGGTGGTTTGACTATTGCGCATTACTGTGCTTCACGCAGCCAGAACTTGCTTACCTTTCTATTCAGATCAGCATTTGACATGGTCGGGAACTGGGTCTTCAACACGCTCCTCATTGCATTTGCATAAAAATTATAGGCCGTTTTCGGGGGTTTGGGGGCGCCTTCTTTATCATGAGGACCCGCAGGCGGGGCAGGCACCTGTTCACACTAAAGATGTCCTCAACCAGCTTTCAAGGGGAGTCTTGATAGCTTGTCGCACCTTTTGGCACGACAACCCCATTTACAAAGCACATGAGTCAACATTGTAGACACCATGACTCAAAGCTGCTTCCACCATTTGAGAAGAGCTCTTTCGTTAGTGCTCTTAGACCAAAAACTGACTTTATTTGGCAGGAGCTATGAGTTGTTATGTCGGGCAAGCAAGAGGCCTCACTGCACCTGATATGCAAGCAGGCTCCAAGAAAGATGCAATTAGCCCTCTGACATATGCAAATCAGAGGTTGCCAAGCTGAGGGACACATGCAGCACAACAGGCACTACGGAGCCTGGTTGCATGGTAATACCCCCAGAGACGCATGCTCTAGGTAGATTCGAGGTCTTGTCCGTAAGGAACACAAATTGACACACCTGAGGGAAACGCCTGCGAAGGGCTTCCGGGAGGGGTGACTGTTGACCACCTAGAGGCATGACAGGGTTGGGAGAAGTATCCTGCTGGATACGGGGCCTCTTAATTGTCCGCGCTCCTCTTTGCAGCGCATCTACCCAGGTTCCAGATTCCTGCATGATAGAAAACCAGCATGAAATTGAAAGGCCGCAGCAACCAGATTGGAGTCAGCAGCGGTGCTTGTATGACACACGAACCAGCACATACTTTTGTAGCCTCACTCCCGTGCCCAGGGGGGCAGTGGGGGTTATCTGCTTCTAGAGAAGAGAAATCTGGCAGACAGAGGCATCAACTTCTGGTATACATTGACTACAGATCATGATGGACAAAGACGTTATAAAATCCCCCCAAATCACTTGCCTGTACCACCCAGCCGTCTACCACTTTGCAAGGGTGAAAAGCAAGAATCTAAAAGAAGTAGCAGAAGGCCATACCAGGAGATGGGATTGAGGGGGGTAGTACAGCATGCCGCGAAATGTCTCCTCTCCGAGCTTGATTGTAACAAAGTACCCAGCATCAAACCTTGCATCACATTTAACCTCTCCCACCTCCCCAACAAGGTTGGCATCAGGTCGTCCCGGTGCTGCACAACAAAGAACACAGGGTATCTTAAGGAGCATGGAGACACTTGCACTGTGACAAGAAGATGAGGTCCGAGCCACATTACATGTTATACTTCCCTAGAAACTTTTATGAGCTCATCAGCTAGCACATCGAAAATCCACGCAAATGCTTCTTGTATAAAAAAGAAAGCCAGAAAGCAAGAGCTTGTACATGTAAACAGCAGATGGCATTCAGAACCGCTTCAGCTCTTCCACCTCAGTGCTCAGCTGGTTGGCAACCTTACCAAGGGACTTCCACCACAAGCATCCCGAATTTCCTTTTGTAACTTTGACTCTTGGCAGTGTAAATAAGTCGCCGGGGTGTACCAGTCTTTCGTTTTCAGGGTCCCTCAGAAGGAGCGGCATCAGTAACAGCACAACCACTAAATGCAGAGGCCTTCATTACCCTTCAGCTTAAACTGCAGAAGAAAGGTACCCAGAAAATGGTGTATATATCTGCACGTAACCATTGGCCAGGAAAGAGAAAAAACCTTTATGCCCAATGCAAGGCGGATACGTTACAAAAAGTTGGTAGTGGAAAGAGTGGGCTTCTAGCAGGAGCAGCCCAAGCTGTTGTTCACTACTGCTGACTGTACCTCTAATGTATCTGCTTAAGCTTTCAACTTCGCCCTCACATGCTCATACCGATAATTCAACTAGCAACTGGCAACAAGACCGACCAACATTTCCAAATTTTCTCACGAAAAGACAAACACCTTGGCTCCCCAGTTAGCATTGAGGGAAATTCAACGCCATGGGCCTTTATGTTACTGAGATATTTCGCAACCTAAGTCCCCAGAAAGCAATTGTAATTTCAAAGTCTATCCTTCTTTTTCCAAAACCCCACCATTCAAGGGCCCCGGAGACTAGCCCTGTCATGCTCAAGTATTGGTGACAGACACTATAGAATCTGGCTCCCCCTGCCAGTTGCTGGTCAAATGAAGGACGGCTGAACCCGCAGAGGGTGCCCTGGTCTAGACTTACAGTTCTCGAGGGTTACCCATAGAGGGTTACTGTTCTGTTTCATCTGAAATCAGATGAAACAGATAACCCAG
This sequence comes from Botryococcus braunii, assembly GCA_002005505.1. Classification (NCBI taxonomy): domain Eukaryota; kingdom Viridiplantae; phylum Chlorophyta; class Trebouxiophyceae; genus Botryococcus; species Botryococcus braunii. The sequence goes on from KV908663.1 coordinate 2,717, forward strand.
AATGTGCAGGAGATGGTTTGCCAACATCATTGGGTCAGAGGTACTTCGCAGTGACCCACCTGTAGCTGTAGCGGTAACCTGATTAGGAGTGTTTGGGTACATGTTTGGGAAGAAGGTGGCCACACGATCATTTGGATTCTTTTTCTTCCTGACTTTGCTGGGATCGTGCTTTTTGGGTTCAGCCTGTGGGGGCGCTTCCACAACGGCACCTGCAAACTTACTTCTGGATCAGCATCCGCCTTCAAGCACAGTGGTAAGCTGATGAAGTGTAACAAGTTTGAACCTTAACCTGGCATTGTAAAGATGTCTTTGCAGAAAGGATTTCTCAAGGCATGCTGGTGTCACAAGTGCTTGCCCCACCTGCTGTCAAATTCAGAATGTTTGTGTATATGCTGCCATGATGAGACGTTTTATGGATTGTGTTTTGACCATGTCCATCACACACACACACACACACACACACACACACACACACACACACACACACACACACACACACACACACAGGCACACACGGGCGCGCATGGACCCACCCTCCGATCAAACCCAAGAATACATAAATCTTAAAAACTACTTACAAAGCCATCCTTGTGGGGCACGTTGGTTTGGATGTTGAAGACATCCATGCAAAGCAATGCCAGAGGTCTCACTACCAAGTGGAAGCGACTTTAGCCATGAAGGGAAAAAACACTTATCAACATGTTTTTAACAAAAGCCTACGAAGTCCTGAAACATAACGTATATATACTGATGGTGCACATCTGCCTAATGCACCAGAAGAGTATCCCTGTAATAATTGGGTCAAGCGAGTACCTGTATAATAAATGTAACCACAAATTTTGCCCCTGCAACTATATTACAACGTAGGCAGGCTGAGCTTACATGACGCAACCTTAAGGCAGTCACAGTCGGAGATTCATGGGGAGCTACCTTTCGCTTTCTTGTAATATACTTGCTCTAAATCCCACAAGAACGTGACGTAAGCCTTCCGCAACGTGAAGGAGACACTTGTGATGGTCTTGGGGAGGTCAAACGGGTTCGCAACTTCCTGAGTGAATACTGACTTAAGTTAGAAACACGAGGTCTCAAAGCCAGGGCAACATGCAACAGATTGCAGGACAGATTCAGGCAGGATAATCAAAATGACTGCATCTAATAATACAGCTTTATGGCCCTTAAGAGTACAAAACTATTATGATGGTCCAGGTAATTCTCGCGAGTCCTGCCACAGCCACATCAGTCCAACTTGCCAGACAGAGGGTTTAAAGAACTTGTGCTTCACAAATTCACTGAGCCCAAACGCAGACAGTTGAGAGTTGAATGGGCAAGCTGGAGGTGCCCCAAAGTCAGGCCAGAGTCTCTAGCATTTAATGTACGGCTTGCTAAGCAGCAGCAGCAAAACCAAAAGACATTGCATTGGGCTTTGCTTTGACTCAAACCACACATCTCATCTTGCACAGTGGCAAGTTCTGCAGAGGTCGACGAGAAGCTAAACAGAACCATGGTTGAAACGTTGATGAATGGGATACTCCAAGCAAAAAAAATCTTTTAACGGTTGCAACGGAGCAATTGAATATCTTGTAATAGACAACCTGTACTAACAGGTTCACCCAAAATGGGAGAAGAGCCTACCCTCCACAGCTTCTTCGTTATGACCTTCTCACAACCGTCGCGCTTGCAAACTTCCTTAAAAAGAAGATGGAGGTCTAATTCTTTGCCAGAAAGTTTAGGCACTTTGTCCAAGCTGATGGCCATAAAATTTGCGAAACGCCTGTACACATCAGAAAAGAAGCCAGGATCTGCCACCAGATCCTCATAGGTGCACTCTGGCAGAGGATAGATCTGTGGAGCCGGATGTCTCAGAGCTGGAGGACCAAGAATTGGCAGGCCCTGTGACTGAGGGCCATAAAGGTCCATGTCCCCATCTGCCTGCATTCCATCTGTTTCTGCCTGCAGGCCAAAGTCTGATGGATTTCCCTCAGGGCTTGAAGCAAGGCCGGCACCTCCATTGACCCCTGCCACACAGGAAGTCTCCAGTAAGAATGCATTGTTTTTCTGGCCACCACGAGTATCCCAATATCCTCCCTGATAAGGGATGGCAGTTTGCTGGCCCAAATGTATGTTGCCAATAACGCTATATTTGGCAGGTACAACTTGGACTTGCTAGCGGACTATGCATCCCCGGCCATTACATAGCCACCCTTAAAGCTGAGATAAGCGGGTCAACAGAATAGTATTCCGCCACTATATTGAGGGCAAGTAGACCCAAAATGGTCAGGCAGGCAAAGCAGTGAAGGTTTGAATCAGTTCAATCTATCACATTGTACGGCCTGCCTGTGCAGGATTTTGGCATCTGATTTGTGAGCAGTGGTCACACACATTCCCATGTCCATGCTGCATGTGAATGTACCACTAGTCAAATTCTGGCTGGTTGCATATATGGTATCAAAAATGTAAGGACCCAGTCATATTGTGTCCAAGAATTGCTAATAAGCGGAAGCACTGTTTGGCGGTCTGCAGGATAAACCCACTCTATATCAATTGTTGCAAGACATATGCTTAAGTATGCACACCTGGTGGAACCCGGCCTCCAGAAAGGTGATCTAAAACAGGTTGGAACTCCTGGGACATTGCAAAAGAACCTGCACGAGATACCTAGGGGTTCCCTTCAACTTTCGTAACAGCTTGACATGAGGGCAAAAGGACACTACAGGTAGATGTAGATAACAGTCTTTATTCACAATTACGAAACCAAACCTTATTCTCTTTCCGCCCATACAAAACTGGGCGTGTGTCAAAAAATCCAAACACGTAGACCCTTGCCAAGGAGCACATTAACTGATTTCACTACAATTACAATACACAACATTACTTCCCGGCCCCTTCATTCTAAACAGGAAGCAGCTAACCCAGGAAACCTCGTTGCCCTACCAACTTGGGCATCAGGCCGACTACACCACACAGGCAAACAGTGGCCCGATCGCCCCAGGCATACATTTGAATAGTAGCTCTCTAAGGTTGTTCATCTCGGAGCGACGGGATTGTAATGGGTGCGTTCATGATGCAGGCGTGCTCGTCAACGGGGAAGGGGGAAATTTCTGGAGGCAGATTGCCTGAAATTTTGGCAACGACCCTAATTCAATGCTGCAGGACCCACTGTCCAAGATTCCCGAGATTCTGAATGGCAAAAGGGTCAACCGTCTTGAATCCAGATTTTTTAATCATACAGTAAATAGCGAGTCGTCGACACCTGTCCAAATCCTGGCGCAAATACATGTCTTAATGGGAAATAATTGCGAAACGCTGCTTGCGATTAAAATTTGTAGTTGCCGAATTGCTAAACGAAATCTAGAGTACCCTCCGGCGTATTGTGTCAAATTACAGCAGAAACATTTAGAGGAGAAGTGAAATATATAAGTCTCATTCACATTTGTCGAGACGTACATGTGGAAGCCTGGTCAATTCAACTCATAGCTCATGTCGCCAGCACATTTCGACTGGGAAATGGATTTGACGGTACATGACGGAACTTTTTATAGCACCGAGCAAATGAAAAGAGGAGCCTGATTAGAACTTCTTGTGTACATCAACCTAGACTCCCTTGCACGTCCTTCCTCCTTCCCTGTCTTGTTTAGAATTTGAATGATTTTTTTTTGCTACCTCCCTGCAGCACTAACAATTTATGCTCGAGTGTCTGTGTACCTGCAGCATATCACATGAAGGAAGCTGTGCTACCTTGCCTGGTTCTTGTTGGTTTTGCACTGAGATGGTAGAAATTGGAGTATCCAATACTCACGTCCTCCTCCTCCTCCTCCCTTCTACGCAACTCCATTTGCTACATTGTTGCTCGCACCTCTGTGGATGATTACCGATGGAAAGGTGTTCCAAAGATAAAAACCCGCCACATACAAAGGAACATCCATTACACTTCGTGCACCTCATCAGTCTCAAGTGGCTGAATGGAGGTATTCTTCTTCGTGTTATCAACACTATCACAGTCTTGACTTTACAAGCCGGAGCACGTCAGCTCATGAGTGACTACGAGCAGACCCATGGAGCAGCAAACTGGCAGCCCACCAAGGGGTTGTAAGGCAAAGTGACCCAATGAACAACGAAGTCCGTCTCTACATGTTTCCATCCAATGATGGCTTGGTTCACATGCCCTTGGAGACGCTTTAACAAGGCCAAGCCATGCAATCCCTGAAATTTTTGAAATGTGACGCCTGGCTGGCCACTGGCGGTTGAGGTTTGCTCATTGTGAGCTGCACGTGTGGCAGCCCCGACCGGCACAATATGAACTTCTCCTCCTCCTCCTCCTCCTCCTAGGAAGCCTCCTGCTCGAGGCATTTCTTTAATAATAATGTAATTATATTATAATTAGAAGTTAAAAAAGGAGCCTGCTGGGAGCCACATGCACGTGTTGGCCGAAGACAAGACTGAAGCCTATCCTAACCGCACACCAGAAACCCTGCATGCGGGTACGCGGAATCTAGGAGCCTGAGACAAAAGGGTGTGTAGTAAAACACCTGAGGGGAGAGCGCGCGCGCGAGAGAAAGAGAGAGAGAGAGAGAGAGAGAGAGAGAGAGAGAGAGAGAGAGAGAGAGAGAGAGAGAGAGAGAGAGAGAGAGAGAGAGAGAGAGAGAGAGAGAGTCTGTGTATGTGTGTGTGTGTGTGTGTGTGTGTGTGTGTGTGTGTGTGTGTGTGTGTGTGTGTGTGTGTGTGTATTGGGTTTTGTGCTTCATCATGTCATTTTAATTTGAGGTAATTGGAATTAAACAATTAGCTGTGAGGTGAGGATGCCTTGACACTGGCTAAAGACAATCAATTTATGGGTACTAACTATTGAAGGATAAACCTTATATGGCTGTCGTATACTTTCATCTTTTTGTGGTTGGAAAACATGCAGTTTATCATTAATAGATATGTGCATGTGAGTACTTTTAGGATAAGGGTCCAAAAACCTGTAGTTCTGGACCATTAATGAGACCCGAGTTCAGGAAAAGGGTCAGGTGTACTGCTGAACAGCGCAATCTTCATGCGCTGATCTGAGATGTGATAGGCGTAGAACCCGGAAGGACAGGCAGTCATTCGATCTCTAGAGCCATCTTCTGATTGACTCGTCTGTCTTATCTTTGTGTTGCTTTCTTATCTTCTCACCATGTGTGAGCAACTCCTTGAAAGCAGTTGTCTAACCTGGTGAGATTCCGGGTTCATACGGTTTCGTTTCGTTGGCGACTGTGAATGCTGAATGGACTTTATTTACTGACATAACTGTGTTAATTTAACAGATTGTGCACCAATTCTTTACAATTGAGTGCTTGTGCCTTATCGAATTGGTGCAATACTTGGTGAGTAGGGTTGGTGTGACGTTGTCATACGTGATTAGTAAGTTTATAGAACATGCAAGATACTAAAAGTAGTAGTGTGCTATACAGGATGATATACATGTGTGTATATTGATCATCTATATCTAATTGTTACTACCTTGGATCTTGCAGGTAATGCTAGATAGTGCGTGTGTTCGTTTGACGTTGTGAGTCATTCGATCTCTAAAGGCTTCTTTTAGCCATCTTCTGATTGACTCACTGTCTTCTCTTTGTCTTGCTTTCTTCTCTTCTCACTGTGTGTGAGTAATTCCTTGAAAGCAGTTGTCTAATCTGATTGTGGACCAATTCTTCACAATTGAGTGCTTGTGCCTTATCGAATTGGTGCTACACTTGGATGATACACATGTGTGTATATTGATCGTCTATACCTAATTGTTACTACCTTGGATCTTGCAGATCACACACACACACACACACACACACACACACACACACACACACACACACACACACACACACACACACACACACACACACACACACACACACACACACACACACAGAGAGAGAGAGAGAGAGAGAGAGAGAGAGAGAGAGAGAGAGAGAGAGAGGGGGGGAATGGGGGAGGAGGGGAAGGGCGAGGGGAGGGAGAGAGGGGGGAGGAGTGTTGTGTTAATTAATTTTATGCCTTTCCCTCAGAGGAGTAATAATGGCAAGTCTCCGTATGAAGACAATACCAATTAGGAAAGAGAGGCAGAACCCTGAGTTCTGCCAGGCAATACATGCATTTGAACGAAGACTATCATAACGCAAGTTACAGACACGTTTGTAGAAAGGAGGCATATGGGGCAAGCACGGATAGGGAAGGCACTTGGTTGGAACTATAGTGGCACTCCGGGTGTCTATCAATCAGTTGCTAACCAGTCCTTGACTTGTATATGTCCGTGCCTACTTAACAACGCACAAGTAGGAGGACATCGTCTAACACCCTCCGTGCCGCCACCATGCAGGTGACTTAATCCTTATTGTATTCCTGGATTTAGCACTCAGATGAACATTGTTAGAACATGTTAGACATATAGAGTTGAGTTTAGCTCATCGGACAAAGTAATGAACACGACCTGGGTGAGAGCAGGTTAGGCGTGTTTGAACTGCGTCACCTTGTTAGGAGAGATGAGAGATATTGTAACACTTGGTTGGAACTATAGTGGCACTCCGGGTGTCTATCAATCAGTTGCTAACCAGTCCTTGACTTGTATATGTCCGTGCCTACTTAACAACGCACAAGTAGGAGGACATCGTCTAACACCCTCCGTGCCGCCACCATGCAGGATACGCCAAGCCCAGAATATTTCAGGTTATGGGCCCACGGGCTCGGATGCTGAGAGTGGGTGGCGCCTAAATCGGAGCTCACTAGACTGTGAATGGCGAAGAAGCGGACAAAGCAAACAGCCAGGAAGACCACCAACCTCAACGTTCCAGCGCGCTTGAGATCAGGACCTCCGTCATACAACGAACTAATCAGAGAAGGAGGACAACGTGGAGACCGCAATCCTGACGAGAGAGCCTTTATCGTCAAAGACTACATCTTTCACCTTCACGGTGGCTGTCCGTTAGCTCAACCCACCTGGTTCAGAAGTAAGATCTTGCTGCTACCTTGCGAGTACTGGAGTTATAAGACAACTGGGGAATTATGACTTCCAAGAAGAAAGGATCATCAGCTAGTGGAGCATCAACGTCAAGCAGTGAACCAGCCTCATCCACACCCATCAGAGAATCGTGTACTCCCAGCACCTCAAGAGGCAGCGGAGATGAGCTGCCCAAGATTATCCCAACAAATGTCAAGGTACACATAAAACTGAAGGAACGGGGGACAAATATTATTGTTTGGAAGAATGCATTTTTGGCAGCAAATGAGTCAAAAGGGTCTTTGCCTGCCATCCTGGAGGCTATGCCTGGTACAGCACATGACGCAGCCGCAATGTTACTGATTTATGAGTCAGTCCCAGAGGAATGGCTGGGACCTCTGTCTAATCTGCCCTCTGCTTATGATGCATATGAGTTCATCTGCAGAAAGTTTATTGGTGGATATAATATCGAGGCCAATGCAGATTGGCTCCAAGAAATGAGCCAGGGAATGAAACATGACGAGACGATTTCGCAATATGTCAACAGAATGATCAACCTGAAGGCATGCCTTGACAGGAACAACCATGCTCTACTGGATGCACACGTTGCAACCCAGATTGTGCAGGGCTTGCCTGATGCAGCTAAAGAGCCAGGAATGATCACAACTGCTGCAGCACAACCCCTGGAGAAGCTGGCTGGACTTCTGCGCAACACAGCAGCTGCAGTGGGTTTTGATGAATATGCTCCTCGCCAACCAAGGGTTTTGGCTCTTGGACAAGGCTCCAGTGGAGCCAATACCCCACCAGCTGCCAGTGCAGTCCATCAGCAGGCCCAACCAACTGTCTCTGAGGCCAAGTCCGAGACTAAGGGCATCTGCAACTACTGCAATAAGAAGGGGCATTACTGGAGGGACTGTCGAAAGAGGAAGCGGGACGAGGAGACCCAACGGAACGTAGTGGCAGCGGTCCAACAATTGCAGGGAATGTGGCCACAGGGACCTCCACATATGGGTGGCCCACACCCTCCTGCAGCCCAGCTGGCGCACCCTGGACTGGATGCCTTTCCGGCATGGTTCCAACCCCCAGCTCCCCCACCTCCACCACCTGGAGGTATGCCATACATAATTTCCCTCAACATCCTGAAGACTCCTGTCAGAAATTCGTCTCTGCAATCCTGGCTGGTGGACAGTGGAGCATCTGTACATCTGGTGAATGATGTGACCCTACTACATAATCCAACTGTGCATGCCAAACCCATCCCATTACATCTGGCCACTTCAGATGCCACTGGAGGAATTGTAGCATCAGGCTCTGTCTGCATCCTCAGTCGAGTGGGAGTTCCCCTGTGGATACATCATGTTCAGTGTGTTCCTTCTGCAACCTCAAACATACTGTCAGTATCTGCAGCATTGCGGGATGGGGCAGTCTTTCGCACAGATGATGTTGGAGCGTTCACTGAAGTCTGTGGTCCAAACAGCTGGAGGTCTCGGATCAGTGCAGAGAAAGGGCTATTTTATATTCATCAAGTTGTAGCTCTGAGTCCCAGTGTTAACCACAGAAGAATTTCAGCTGCTGTGAAGTCCAAAACCCCCACCCAAAACTCACACAACTGTGCCAGACGATACCTCTGGCATAGCAGAATGGGACATCCAGGTGAAACATGGATGCAGCGCCTAACCAATGAGGACCTGGTCTCGGGACTTGATACATCCCTATGTCCCTGCTCCAATTGTTCAGTCTACTGTGAAGCATGTATTGAGGGAAAGACGTCTCGGCCTCCATTTGGAATAAGCAGTAGACCAGCTGTTGAACCACTTGACAGAGTACATATTGACACTGTGGGCCCCATTTTTCCTGCTGCAGTAACTGGTGAACGTTACTGGGTGACTGCTTTGGATGAGTCATCTCAGTTAAAGGCGGTCCTGCCTGTGAAGTCCAAAGATGCCATCAGTGCTGCTGTGAGGGACCTCATTCTATACTGGCAGACCCAGAAGAAAACCAAAGTGAAGTGTGTCCGGTGTGACCGTGGAACTGAATTTCTGAATGCCACGTTCAAGAATTTTGTGCATCCCAGGGGACTAAATTGGAGACCTCAGCTCCTTACACCCGCAACAGAATGGAGCGGCTGAAAGAGCCAATCGCACCCTCAAGGAACGTACCAGGACTCTTCTGGCTTTTGCAGCTGCCAGTCCAACGTTGTGGAAGGAGGCCCTGGAAACTGCATGCACCCTACTGAACATGGGTCCAGTACCGGGAGGGACCGCACGCCATCAGAATTATTTTGGCTACAACAAATGTACCCACTGGTACTGGGTTGCTTGGCCTTTGTGCACATTCCTGATGTCCAGCGCTCTGTGTTTTCCCCTAAAACTGTGCCAGGGATGCTTACTGGTTACTCAGCCTCCTCCAAAGCCTATCGGATCTATGTGGGAGGGGGTATCTGGAAGGAGAGCAGAGATGTGGTTTTCGTGGAGCACCTCAGGGGAGCCTCTCGGGTTGGCATGAGCGTTTCCTCAACACAGTCTACAGAGTTTCTGTGTCCTGAGCCCTCTGCAAGTGACACTCCCCCAGTCTTTCCCGGCACCTCCCCTGGCACAACCAACATCAGCCTTGAGACAGATCTTGATGACCACACAGTGAGCCTGAGTACCTGCCAGCCTCCAGCAACCTCCCCACACAGCCTGTCACAGGACCCCCCAGGAGCTGACCCGAGCCTGAATCCAGAACTGGGAAGTGGAGGGAAAACCCTAGCAAAGACTAGCGGTGAGCAGGATACCTTCGACCGCAGATGGAGCCGAGCCCAGGAGGTCCTCAGACCAACTAGGTCTGATTGCCGCAACCACCAATTGGATGGGCCTGACCCGGGCTCAACGACACGAA
>KV908663.1:13509-21009 GCA_002005505.1 Botryococcus braunii
TAAGACATGAGAGATGTTCCGGAGAGCCTTGGTGGATATAAGGTTTATTCCAGCTCACTGGGATATTTTCAGTGAAAAAATGGAATGCACATGGCAATGTTGTGAGATTCAAGGCCAGATTAGTGGCACAGGGATGCAGACAAATCCCTGGGAGTGGATGTGATGGAGGTCTTTGCTCCTACTAGTAGCTATGGAGCTAGAAGAGCTCTGCTTGCTGTTGCTGCAAGAGAGGGCTGTGAAATTCATCAGGTGGACGTTAAGACCGCCTTTCTGAATGGTGAGCTCGAGGAGGAAGTATATGTAACGCAACCTCCTGGCTTTGAGAATGGTGATAAGAATATTGTGTGCCGATTGAGAAAGGGCGTTTGTATGGCCTGAAGCAGGCTCCACGTGCCTGGCCACAAAACCCTGAATGACAAACTTGAAGTCATGGGGTATGAGTGCGGACATGTATAACTACGTGGGGCCATGCAATGTGGATCCAAAAGATTTCGTAATGGTCCAAAAGTTCACTTGATCGGAATGGGATCGGACAGGATTGGGTGGTGGGCTGTCACTGATACCCAAAACGTGCGTAGGTTTCTGGATTTAGTAGGGTCCTCTCCTGGTATTTATGCCAAAGCCTGCACCGAAATAACACAGGTCGGCGACTAAGGTCCACGGATTTAGGTCTTCGAAGCCGCAAGCTAGGTAGGTGTATTGTCTCGTTATCGCATATCTCCCACCACAGCACATTGGAATGAAGCCATCCGTGTGTTGAAGTATCTGAAAGGAACCCGAATTTGGTTCTAACTCTCGGAGGGGGGAATAGAGCTAGAAGGCTATGTGATGCCGACTATGGAGGTGATCAGGATCATCGCTTCTCTACCACTGGCTTTGTCCTCATGTGTTTGGAGGAGCAGTAGTGTGGGAAGTAAAAAGCAATCTGCTGTTGCACTTCAACAGTGGAGGCTGAATTCATGGCAGCAAGTGCGTTGTGAAGGAAGCAAATTGGCTGAGAGGTTTCCTGGAGGAAATTGGAGTGTTACCGTGGATAGTGAAGATTCATTGTGACAACCAAGGGTGTATAAACCACCTGAGGAATCCGGTGTACTCCAAACACACAAAGCATATTGCAATTAGCTGTCATTTCGCACGTGAAGCTATTGCAAAGGGGCAGGTTGAATTCAAGTACATTCAATCTGCTAGAAATGTGGCTGACATTTTTACCAAACCACTAGTTAGACAAGTGTTTCTGGGACATCGTAACTCACTGGGACTGGCCAAGTTTCTGTGAGGTAAAGGCAAGGGGAAGTGTTGTGTTAATTAATTTTATGCCTTTCCCTCAGAGGAGTAATAATGGCAAGTCTCCGTATGAAGACAATACCAATTAGGAAAGAGAGGCAGAACCCTGAGTTCTGCCAGGCAATACATGCATTTGAACGAAGACTATCATAACGCAAGTTACAGACACGTTTGTAGAAAGGAGGCATATGGGGCAAGCACGGATAGGGAAGGCACTTGGTTGGAACTATAGTGGCACTCCGGGTGTCTATCAATCAGTTGCTAACCAGTCCTTGACTTGTATATGTCCGTGCCTACTTAACAACGCACAAGTAGGAGGACATCGTCTAACACCCTCCGTGCCGCCACCATGCAGGTGACTTAATCCTTATTGTATTCCTGGATTTAGCACTCAGATGAACATTGTTAGAACATGTTAGACATATAGAGTTGAGTTAGCTCATCGGACAAAGTAATGAACACGACTGGGTGAGAGCAGGTTAGGCGTGTTTGAACTGCGTCACCTTGTTAGGAGAGATGAGAGATATTGTAACACTTGGTTGGAACTATAGTGGCACTCCGGTGTCTATCAATCAGTTGCTAACCAGTCCTTGACTTGTATATGTCCGTGCCTACTTAACAACGCACAAGTAGGAGGACATCGTCTAACACCCTCCGTGCCGCCACCATGCAGGATACGCCAAGCCAGAATATTTCAAGGAGAAAGAGAGAGAGAGAGAGAGAGAGGAGAGAGAGAGAGAGAGAGAGAGAGAGAGAGAGAGAGAGAGAGAGAGAGAGAGAGAGAGAGGGGGGGGGGGAGAGAGAGAGAGAGAGAGAGAGAGAGGGGGGGGGGGTAAGGAGGGCGGGAAAAGGGGGGAGGGAGGGGGGGGAAGAGAGAGAGAGAGAGGAGAGAGAGAGAGAGAGAGAGAGAGAGAGAGAGAGAGAGAGAGAGAGAGAGAGAGAGAGAGAGGAGAGGAGGAGGGGGGGGGGGGGGGCGGGAAAAGGGGGGAGGGAGGGGGGAAAGAGAGAGAGAGAGAGAGAGAGAGAGAGAGAGAGAGAGAGAGAGAGAGAGAGAGAGAGAGAGAGAGAGAGAGAGAGAGAGAGAGAGAGAGAGAGAGAGAGGAGAGGGGGGGGATTGCTATCTGCCCAGGACTCCAGACATGTCGGCTGTGGCTGTCTAAGTTTTCCCTTGACCAATGCTGGCAGCTGATAAGGACCTTGAACGTTGAACTGATCCAAAGGGCCTTGATCTAGCATGGTACACATGGGACAGTGGGGGGACCTTGCGATGCAGTGATCGGTGTTGCTAACACCTTCCATCACAATGCGGTTAGGGATATTTTGTTGCAGATGGGTCGGGAGCTCCCAACACCTATCGGTAAGGAGCCACCTCTGCCCATCCAGGTTCTGGGTCTCAGCACCCGGAGACCTGATTTAGAGAGAAAAGCGAATACATCAGTCTCAGGCCCCCAGTGCCCCAATAGTCACGTGTCGACAGCCGAAGAGCTGCAGGTGTAAAAAATAGATAGATCGGGCAAATTTATGTGTGAAAGGGAAGAGAACAACAAGAAAGCAGAAAGATGGGAAGGAGACCAGGGGGGGTATAGGAGAGAGAGAGAGAAGGGGGGAGAGGGAGGGAGAGGAGAGAAAGAGGGGGAGTGGAGAGAGAGAGAGAGAGAGAGAGAGAGAGAGAGAGAGAGAGAGAGAGAGAGAGAGAGAGAGAGAGAGAGAGAGAGAGAGAGAGAGAGAGAGAGAGAGAGAGAGAGAGACCTGATTTGGGTATCCGGGATTAGGGTAACGGACGGGATCTTTGCATTGATGTGGTGGGACATCTCTGTTGGCCTCATCGGCGATGCGATGAGTCATCGCATCGGGGGGCCTTTGCCCAGAGGTGGGGCGGGGGGGCTACTTCGGCGGCAAACCAGAAGCTAGTTTCGTACCGTGATATTTTGTCCCACCAGGCCCCTCGGGTGATCTTTCATCCGTTTGCATGCGATATCTTTGGGTGGTGTACTGGTGATGCCGTTGACTTCATAGCTTGGTTGCAGGCTATTGTGGGTCAGGCCTCAGCTTCCCCTGCGGGTTCGTCTGGTTTTCGGCATTCAGGAAAGTGGGTTTTACTATTGCTCGGGCGGTGGGTCGGCAGCTTTGCCACTCGGTTTCCCTTGTGGGCTGGGGAGTAATGTTTCTACGGTTAGGTTGTGGTTTCAGATTTTTAGTGAAGAGAGCGGGTGGCACTTGATGAACGAAGACTCAATTTATGAGTGATGATGGAAGGAAGCTGCCCTAGCAGCTCCTGAATGGGCCCGTTGGCCTCATTCATCTTCATAAGGCAAAGTATGCCTCTGCGTGCACTGCACGGAAGTGACGTGTATATTTTCCAGCGAACATACATGCTATCATACAGCTGCAGTCATACCGTGTATCATACACAAAAACTGACTGAACAGAGGCATGAGAAGAATAATCTTACCAAAGAACCAACCAAAACAAGGCAGAAGAGTGAGCCCAGACAGACCGACACACACACACACACACACACACACACACACACACACACACACACACACACACACACTCACACACGCACGCACGCACGGGCGCGCGCGCGCGCGCGCGCTCTCTCTCTCTCTCTCTCTCTCTCTCTCTCTCTCTCTCTCTCTCTCTCTCTCTCTCTCTCTCTCTCTCTCTCTCTCTCTCTCTCTACCCCCCCCCCCCCAACACACACACACACACACACACACACACACACACACACACACACACAGACACACACTCACACACACACCAAGTACACTAAAACAATGTTGATATACATTCTTGACAACTTGATGCAAATGTTTTAGCAAAGGACCGCGAGGTACGGGCATGGGCCTGTGTGCTCCAGTGACACTGGATGAACCCCCGGGGTATAAGTCTACAAGAGACAGGAGTATTACGTCAGCGGGGTGCCAAAAAGAAAGCTCGCAAGCATGTAGTAACGCATCGGTTATTCTTTGCAACTGCTTCGTCTTGGTTGACCTTCCACACTTCCTAGCTGACTGATAAATGGCACAGCTCACACCAAAGGAAGTGACTCACAAGCGCTTCCAACCTGTGTAAGACCATTCATCCGTGCAACGAAAACATTTTGGAGCCTAACCTCAGGATGAGGTAATGCTATGCACGCCCTTTTTCATGCACAGACGTTTGCCCGTTTGAAACCCAACACAAAATGCCAGATAGATAGTTTGGTTGAATTAAGATACGGAGCATTTATGTCTGTGAAAAATAAAGACATGAAAAGCACCAATCGCTGGTCTCTAACTGTCACGAAGACCACTGTGCAGCTTGCACATCTATCCCCAAATGAATGAATCTTGAAAGGCGTATAGCCTTCGACCTGTCCACACTTTCCAACCAAAGGGTCGCCATTGGCGACTCGCCAAACAATTTTTTTTGGGTCGCCATTGGCGCCCGCAAACATTGCGGTTTCAAGGGAGCAAAACTTACTTGCCAAGGCCCAACGAAAAGGGGGGAGGGGGGGACGGGAAGGGGGGGGGCTCTTACTGCAAGATTGCAATCAACTGATCAAGTGCTGTTAGTACGAACCACACATGCCGCAAGTCTGCCGGCGCTTGCAATGCACAATTTTCTCTCATGACGTAGTTTGAAATCGTGCAACCCAGAATTCCTGGAAGACCAATCACGGCCTAAGCAAAGCCCCACACATAGCCTAAAACAGGTGAAGCAGGCGCTATCTTGTCTTGCGCCAAACACCTCAGTTGTTTTCAACACGGTGCTGTCGTAGTAGTACCAAGCAAGAATTTCGACAGCACCATTGGTGCCGTCCATAGAAAGTAGTTTATCTTCACAGAGTACTTTCACAGGACGGACAAACTGGGCCTAGGAAGAAATAAGGCAGACGAGCATACTGTTAGACGTTCAATCGGATCATTGCTGAATGTTTGACGCACCAGCTTCAATGTGGGTTTTGGAATTTATCAAGGAATGTCAGGTCGAGGCGATCCTTTCTATCTGTGATCGTTGCATGGCCTTCCGATGAACCTCACAACATGTCCAACGGCTAGCACGAGCTTCTTCTCCTTCTTCATAAACTTAATTGTAGTCTAGATTGTAGGTGGGCCTCGTAACCAACTTTGAAGCTGGAGAGTGGCAATGGTGGGCTATTTTGACACCTGATCTCTTGCCTCAGATTGAAAATACCCCAAGTGCTACACAAAATCGTGCATTGCAATGCTCACACATAGATCACTCACGTAGTAATGGTTCAGATACCCCACCCAATGGCAACATGCCCATGCGCCATTGTTTAGTGGTGTGCAGTGCCGCATGTCACTGTAAAACCATCAAGAGTAGCTGAAAGTGGACACAGGGATCCACTTTAACCCCCCTGTACAGTACAAACCCCATCACCGCCATGTTACAACATACTCTCTTTGTACAGCAAATATCCACCGAGACATGAGACACAGTATTAGCTACACACTCACAATAGGCTATGATTATAAAGGCTACTATTTCGTTTGAATATAAATGACACCCCTGCAAGTGGTGCATCAAAGTAGACGAAGGGCAAGGCTGATTTCTGTCAACTCCCATCAGCCCCACAGTCGTGAACCGACTGAATTGTCCCGACTAAATCATTCCAACACGACCATGGGCAAACAGTCGGAGCATAAGAAGCTTTGAAATGATTACGTGCTCTGTGGAAAGGATTACAACTTCCGACCAAGACATGACCAACAGCACACAGCACACCGCCCCCCTTACACTTGTCATATACCGGGGCCCAAATATAATCTGACATATCTACTGATCGCCATCCACGTCTAGGGTCTACTTGGAAAGCCCATCTCCGACCATGATCTACAATCAAATCTGATCCTCAGGTAGTCAGGAAGAACCTTCATCAATAGCGGTCTCTCCGCTCCACACAAACGCTCAGTCCGCACTGAACTCTTAGGAACCCCAAACCTCCTAGGGTATTTCCCCTATCCTGGTCATTATCCTCTTTGCCCCTCGCCCCCTTTTGAGAGAGGAAGGGGGGGGGGGGGAGGAGATAGGGGGTATGACAGCAAAATTTCAGGGACGTTGTGCCCTCCATTTCAGAACAAGGAACTAAATTGACTCTCATCCACCCAAGAGACTTCAAACAACTCTTGGCCTCTTGTTGCCATTACTGTTGTCATGCCGCTCCTCGCCTGAAAACCCCAAACACTCTGAAATGAAGATGCCGTCCAAAACTTGCTGAGTTGGTGTGTCCGTAACTTTTTAGAATTTATGACAATAGGTTAAGGTATGCACACGGCAGTGTTGAGGAGTTTGGGGAGTAGATGGGGAGGGGGGGCAATGGATTGACGGAAGAGCGGGAGAAAGGGGAAGACAGGTGGCTGGACAAATGCGGAGTTGCCTCTCTGACCCCCGCCATCATGAAAGAGAGGGAAAACACACACACCCACACCCACACCCACACCCACACCCACACACACACACACACACACACACACACACACACACACACACACACACACACACACACACACACACACACCGAGACCGGAAAAAGAAGAATGGAAGGGTAGGAGAGCGGGGTGGAGACTGCGAGACAGAGGACTACGACACCAAATTCAGCCAAAAGGAAAAACCTGGTGAGGATGTCTGCCCATAGCCAACAAGAATAGTCTTAACCATAAAAAAGACAAAAAATAGTGAAACGGATAGAGAGCTCTTAGAGGATTAACTGAGAGGAGCAGCCCAGCCATACTGAGAAAAGACAACCTCAACATCTGTATTTATATCTTAACAAAATCGAGATGGCTGACTGTGACTGTATATATATCACCAGAAGCCCCTTCTGCCATAAGTAAGCCTAGCCAAGACAAAGGTTCAGGGTGAGATAGATGGGGGGTGTTAACAACTTGAGAAGCAAAGCTTCATGACGGAAATTTACAAAGAAATCCGCAGAAAACTCGTCAAGGGAGATGGAAGCAGATGTAAAATGGAGGAAGCATGGCCCCTGCCAAATAAAGGTACAAGCAAATTTTAAAAGGAATATGTTGTACTTCGTGTCAACAGCAGGAGCCTAACGAGAGAAAGAGAGGCAACCAAATACAATATGGTGCCTATGACAAACACAAAACAAGCCCCGTAAACAAAGTGCACCACGTCCCCCCCCCTCCCCCGCCCACATACACACACAGACAAATAAAAGCACGCCCTTATCTGAGTGTAAAT
>KV908663.1:26009-43509 GCA_002005505.1 Botryococcus braunii
TGCCTACTAGCATCCCCGTGTATAGAGTCTACCCCAATTCTCATCATAAGATCTCCAAAGCAACCATGCAGGGAAGTTCAAGCAGCAAGGGCTTCCAATTGGGCAAGGTCAAGGTTGTAATTGCCAACAAGGACAACAGTGAAAGGTTGTGCAACCCCTTACCCAATCTGTGTTGGGCTCTCCAACCTCCCGACAGTCTCCTTGCGAATACTGCATCAAAGGGTCTGTTAGACTCTCAAGAAGCAACAAAATATAAAAAAGGCCGCAATAAAAAACGCTTCATCGTCCCACATGGCAAGCACACTCTCAGCTCATGCTTGATTCTCAACACCCGGACTATGTACTTCAAGGTCAACAACTTCTAGTCTGGAGCGAGAACAGCAGATGTGTTTCCTTTCTCACCTTGCCCTAGATGCAAATGCAGGATCAAGATCAATACAATCAACTTCTCAACCCAGTAATTCACAACTCCTGACATTCCTGGACAATTGGAGCTGCCCTAAGTCATCCTTCGAGCAAGCGACAGTCACGATAGCTTATCAGCATTTGCAACGGCCGTGCTGGTGTTAGAGACACCCTTTCCACACCCTCATCAAATCACACTGGTGACTGCAATACTCATCACAAGCAGACTAGTGAATCATTTCTTTGAAATGACAATTTATGAAATTAATTGAGCTACAAAAACTGTGTGAACGCACGGCAATGATCTGGTCCAGTGTTTCGAAGTGCTTGTTGCCCAATGTGAAGATCATCCAACCGGGGTGACCCTCATCCCACCAGCATTGCACAGCATGTTCACATGTAGTTTGAACCTGCATGCACAACCTTCTTCAAGGTTAAGTCCAAGATATTGAGTGTCAGGAGTGAGCTACTAGTCCAAGCATACACCCTCATCAACAACATTTTGCATTCAAGATATGACCACCTTCGTGACACAACCCTGTGTCGAGGCATGCCCCCTCGGCATGACAACTTCCAACCCCACGTCAGCCTAGCGCTCCTCATCCAATCATATTCAAATGCCCAAAATATTGCTTACACGACAAACGCATGTCCATACATTGAAAGCGCAAGTCCGTGACCAAGGAACTTGATTAGGAAGCACCATTCCCTCTTTGCACTCTTAACCATACCAAGCCCGCCTTGCAATGACCATACAGTTATAAGGAGTTGAGCTCAGACAAACCAACTTCTGTAGAATCAAAAGGGGAGATGCCCCAATCAAATCGAAATGTAGCCAACATCTCAATCCACTATCACAGCAAAGAGGCCAAAACACTACTTCTCTGCTAACCAGCAATACACAAACACGATACTGGTGTGAAGAAACACCGTAACCGATATGAAAACCTGACACATGCATACAGTATTTGCGAAAGCCTTCATGACAGTCACAGTTCCGCCACCAGCAAGACTCAGACTTTCAGCCTATCTCGTGTCCAAATCTTGTGGTGCTGAGCTTAAGTGCTTTAATGCGATGATGTAATTTCTTTCTCTCTTTCTTTCTTTAATGCAATAAAACTGAAATCCAAATCCCACCTGCTGACGCTGTGCAGGGAGCTGATGCTCCATTGGAACTACCTCCATAATTTCAGTTCCATCTTGCTGCCGATTATTGATAAGCGCTACAGGGCAGTCAGGCCGTACATCTCCCAAGGCACAGCTGTAAAGAAGTCCTGATGCCATATTTTTTGTGTACCAGGCCCTCATCCGATTATCAACCTGTACCAAAATTCGCAGCAGTATCACAGAATTAGCTCCTGCCGCGTCAGATGCCACCTTGAACCTCTTGCAACACAGCATTAATAGTTGCTGGCCTACTCAACCTCTGAAGACTGTGCCTGGAAAATGCAAAAAACCCCCAAATGCAAGCCTTCCAAACATGTAGATTCAGCAGCAGCCACCCTGGAGGTAAGCTCTGCCCTTACCTGCACCGCAGTCTTTGCATGCTCACATGCAGAATCCCACTTTTCTTTGCTGAGCTTCAGCAACTGCTTCAGTCGCTGCTGCAGGTGCCCATCGGCTTCACTGAGTTTAGCTAATCGCTGGAAGTCTCGTACTTTCATAACCCTACAGACCAGAAGCCAGTCGTCAAATAAATTCTTGCTCAAGCCCAGGTTTGACCGCAATGCTTTTCAGCAGCAAGACATACATGCAATCAAGAGTGTCAGCAAAAACCACTTCGGATGCAGGGTGCGTCCTGGAAAGAGAACCTCTAATCCTTGCGGCGTTCACTAAACGGATTGCATAATGCCTGCAATTAATTGCCACAATCAACCCCTTGATGAACCACAGCCACCAAGTCATCTGCCAGATCATCATAAAGCGCACTTGTAGAGGTCCCTTGGGATCTTCAGTGAAAGCACAGCCTCATCTGCTGATGCCTTAAGCTCGTTCAACTTCTTGACTGTCTCCTTGCCAATGTGATTTAGCTTGCTGATTGGGTCATCAAGAGAAGGAATTTCCTGCTTCTTCAAGTTCTTGGTGCGTTTAGTGACAACCTGTTCACCAGGAAGATGATTAATATGTAGCTACTTCCAGGACCAAACAGAAATGGCAATATCCCCACCCCCCCCCCCCCCCCCCAAAAAATCTTGTCATTTTGTCAGTTGTGGTTAGGAATGCATGGAGACAGTCGGCCAAAAGAAAATAACACAAATGCAAGGAACCAACCGGGCACCACACATAAATTATCGTGGAATGACAAGCTGATTCAAGACCTATACAAGGCGAGATTCTCAACACTGTCTTATGGTGTGTCACCCCCTGATGCATGTCCAGCAGGGCTTCTGAAGATGCCCACAACCCCGTACAGTTATTCAGACACTCTGTGTAAGACACAATCTTTATTGACCCAATTTGTCTTTCCATTCCATACCACACTCCCCCAATGTGAGGCTGACACCCCCATACAACCCTAGGAGGACCCCTGCCCAAAATACACTCGTGAGGGAAGCATCAGTCGCAGTCACACCTTCGACCTAAACCCAATTAGCTGGTGAAATTAAGCTGGTGCCACCTTAGACCTAAACCCAATAAGCTGGTGAAATTAGCTGGTGAAATTAGCAGGGTCCACGCAATGTACAAGTAGAACGTTGGGAATCTAAGTGCACATGCGCGGAGTCAAACAGCACAGTCAAAATTTACGGACTAAAGAGCCCTCAAATGGTCCTTCCATTTAAATTATGAACATCTGCAAATTCCATTAATTTAAAAGACACTAACCCTGAGCCCTCTTTATCAAATTTGCATTGCCTTGCAGGCCCTTGGACGAAGCCCCTGGTTTCCATGACAAGAAAAATGTAGGTCCATTGTGCACTAATTACTACTGCAGAAAACACAAAGATCACTCATGTGCCCAAAAAAGAATGGTCCAAAAGATTATGCATCAAGAACCCACCACAAACTGCTCAGACACAGCTGGTCTGATAGCCGGCATGCGCTCGCCCGAAGCAGTCACAGCGTGGACGACCAATCGAAATGGAGGTCTTTTGGTTCCTGCCAGAACTGACTCAGAGCTCTCTGTCACCTTTAACTCCCTGCCAACACACGACAACCCAGTGCTTAGAAACCTTGTGTAGGCCAAACCATATGATCCTATGGCAAATCTTCAAATGCCGATCTTGCAATACATGCAATCTTAACCTGAAGCAACAACCTGAACAATAAGCTAAGGCAAGAAAGACAACTGTGGCAGCAACCTGCAACCGCACAGTGGTTGGACACAAAACAACACCAACACAGCGACTTTTCAATTTTGGAAAGTCGCATGATTGTTTTAAAATTTGGTAGACACCATGCCGATGATGTAAAACTACACACTTTGCGAATGGTGCAAATTACAGGTAAGAAAACACAGCAGGCACAGGACGCTATGTTTACACTTGTCATGCTTAGTACACACAAGGTCTGAATCAATACCTGAGGGTCACGGCATGGGTGTTGCCTGGAAATTTCAAAATCACCCTCGGGTTCGCTGAATCATTAGTAGCTGACCCAGCCACTAGCAAGGGCTCCCCCTTTTGATTCCGCAGTACTTCACACTCATCAAGGATTTCAGCCCTCTGCTCTCCGGCTTCACGACATCGGCTTGCGTACTTATTGCCATCCAATATACAAACCTACAGCCAGCCATGCCCTGCCTCATCATCCTTCAAGACACATTGCCTGGAGGGGGTGGGGGGAGGTAGTAATTGATGATGAGCAACCCTTTACCAATCACCACCTTTGAGTAAGCCCTAGGGTTCACTGTCCCTTTTGATACATCAAATTAAACACAGTCACAATCCCAGAAAAAGGCAAGTACAACAACTTAACATAGATTTAACGCTGTTAAGGACGCAGGTAGCTTAGAAGGAACCCACTGCATAATGCCTATCAACTCGTCATTCTGTTGAGAATGAGTTTATGCTTTAAAGCATAAACATCTAAGAACAACTGGTTACACAAAAGTACATGTGACTCAAACCTCCCATGACACAAATGCCGTGTTACATATTGTTGTTTGAATTGAGCATGACGTAATTTGGATGAGAGGAAATACAGTACCCAAATTGCACATGTGCCAGGATAGTGATTCAGAAGGGCTAATGCATGCATCTAGAAGTAAATCAAGGGTCGTTCAAGCCCATCACGAGCCCTTCTGATGACTGTTGCATGTAAACTCAAAATTCAAGATTTGGTATCAAGGCAATGAACTGGAGAAACACACCTCCAAACGTATGTTTGATAAATCACCATTATATCTTTTCTGATGCTCATCAATAAGCTCTACTTGTATTTCTCCATCGCATTTTGCGAGCAGTTTGTCGCCAACCCAGTACTTATGCGCAAAATTCCCCATGCACCTTTTGTTGGGGTTGTGCTTACATAAAATGCATTGCACCTGGTTGCAGCCATGGTTCCTAGAAAAGCCCCCGGTTGCCAAAATTTTAGTACAACTGCTATTTGTTGGCACTGCAGTACAGCCTCTAAAACACTTGCCCGAAAATCCAATCCCAGGCACAAGTATGCTACCCCGCAACATGCAATAAAGACGCTTGCGCCCACGCTTGGTAAGCGCAATACAACATCCACTAAAGAAAGGGCATCCGCAAACTTGACTGATAACGTAACATTTAGAAGTCATATACAACGCAAATAACAAAAGTATTTAATGAAGGGTTAGTGCCTGTCTTTCTAACTATCAGCGCCAACCGTGAGTTCATTTGCACGAACCCCTTTGGGGCCCGGGAGATGAGCCCAACCTGCAGTCGTGTACAAAAACAAGTTCCAAATTCCGTCCTCCTGCAAGGCTGATGTTCTGTGCCCGTGGAAACCCAGTGAGGGGGGTGGCCCCAGCATTTGCCGTCTCCCTAAATTCCTCAATCGCTTGAGTTATTGCTCCTTGAACAACAGCTGTCTGTGCACCTGGGGCAACAAGCTGTGCAAGGCGGACCCCAAATCTCTGCAGCAGAGATTCATTGTCCAGAACAGAGTTGCCATTATTGTCGGAAAGCGTGACTTTGTCGACCTGCATCACACAGTCAAACCCACATAGTTCCGCATCTGCCGGAGAACGAAAGCTGCTGATCTGACATCACAATTTAACTTCTCATTTGTATATTGAAGCGTCTAATTCAAACCAAGCCATTCAGACTACGAACGGGTCAGGTAAGTCCAACCCTTCTCTCCTCTGCACGGCCAGGGCAAGCAATCAGCCTCAGCTTTCAATTCAATCTACCTGGGTAGCAACTTGCAAGCAATCTTTCGCGTCTGGCGCTCCACCAGTCTCATCCATTCTGCGACGGTTGCCTAGTTACCGAAAGATGCGCGCTATCCAACCAGTGTAACATATCGTGAAGGTAGATGAGGACCCGTCATGCACTTCTTGCCCATTTGATCTTAAAATTGACATTCGTCGTCACCCGGATGATACAAATCAACAGATGTACAGATACCAGGTCAGGGTTTGGGACAGACGCAGTTAGCTCCACAGAAGGAGTCAGATAGGGTGCTACTTGTACTTGCGGCTGACTACTTACGCGTGTGTACATGTCAACGCGTTTTTCCAGAAGGGAAGGAAGGAAGGAAGGAACCAAGCCATCATTGCTCTTTTGAACCAAGCCATCATTGCTCAAGAAGATGTGGAGGGATATTTTGTCATTCGTCGGGTCAGTTTCATCATTGCGGCGGCTGTGGGTCGCCAGCTGGCCGCTCGCCGGGTGTGACTCATAGCTTGACACATTGGGGGTTTGGGTCCCTGAACATTGGGCTGGTCTTTTTTACTCCACTCTTGTAAAAGGAAGGAATTACATCAACCCAGCCCAAAGGGCTGATGAGATGGAAAACCAAACACCGACGCAGCAAGACACCGAGAGAAGCCAAACACAAACCCTAAGAATCAAGGCCAAACACAAACCCAAAGTACCGAGTGGGGAGCCAAGAGCACAAAGGAAGGGCATGAAAGCCCCAGGACACAAAGGAAGGGGCAGGAAAGCCCCAGGACACAGCCCAAGAGTGGGCAAGGGCCAGCAAAGGGCAAGACACAAACCTAAGACCGAAACTGAAAGCAATCATAAATGAAGTTAACCACAGACTGAAGGTCATCTTGCCAGAAGAACTGACGTAACGACCGAAAGGGGGAACGAAAAAGATGGGGGTAACGGTCCCGGATCGGCTGAAGGGCCGAACAGGAAAAGACAAGGTGGTGTTCATCACCCACCAAACCAGCCTGACACTGATCACACAACCGGTGGGAACGGGGGATGCCCCGACGACGACCAGCATCAATAGGAAGGTTGTGAACCCCCATGCGGAATCGATGGAAAACCCTCAACTTGGAAACACTCATACGTAACCACAAAAGCCTAGAGAGAGTGGCGCGGGACGGACTATTAAACCACCTAGAGTATGTGCAAAGCTGAGCCCGCTCAGACGGGCAGAGACGAGGAGAGACATGCAAGCCCTCCCAGGGTTGGCGGCCATGCCGACGCAAGAGGTCCCGAAGGGACGGCATATCAATCGGATGAGGGGCTTGACAATCTATCGGATAAGGATAGCCAACCTTAATAAGGGCCTTCATGAAATACCCAGCCCAAGTGGGAGTAGGGGTAGTGACGCCATAAAAGCACGAGTCGCGAAGAATCAAGGCATAAAGATGATCATGAGGCAAAGACACCAACGAGTTCCAAAAGGTGGCCATACGCTTCAGCCAGTGATGAGCGAGGGGTTGAAGCCCCAACTCAGCTAACAAAATCGGGGTGGCCACCGAGGGGCGCACCCCTAACAACATCTTCAACATGACCAAGTAACTAGACTCTAAGAGCTGAACAGAAGGGGCCGCAGCCGGTGAACGAAAAGAACGCCATCCCCAAATCTCACATGCATATGACGCCGTGGGCACAACACACATGAGAATCAACTTAAGAAGAAGACCTATAGAGGCCGCGCACTGCAGGTTACCATACTTACGCATAAGGGAGCTCCACGTGGCCCACATTTTACCATTCAGCAGGCCAAAGGTGCCCCCCACACCCCCAACCGAGGATAAAATAACACCCAAGTATTTCTTAGTATATACGACGGGAAGCGTGACCCCGTCACAAACCCACTGAAAGGAAGGGGGCGACTCGGGCGACGATGGAAAGACCATGACATGGGTCTTAATGGGATTAATACGCATATACGAAAAGCCACACCAATGAACAACGGCGTCAATGAGTTGTTGCAAGCCCTCTGCCGTTTCAGCAAGAAGTATCAAATCATCAGCGTACATTTGAGCCGGGACATGAGTCCCATCTCGAGTTTGGGGACCAACCCCAGGACAAGTAGCCCGAATCTGCCTAAGGAGCCCATCAGCATAAACCGTGAATAACGTGGGACAAATCGGAGACCCCTGGGTAACCCCAGCACCCGAAGCGTGGAAAGATCCAGCCATGCCCCCAGCAACAACCGTAAACCGAACACCATCATACGTGGACCGTACCGCGCGGATAAAACCTTCAGCCACCCCTAGGCGCCTGAGGGCCTCCCATAAGTAATGCCGAGGAACACGATCATAGGCTTTAGATAGATCTAAGAAACAGCAATACAACGGGGCAGTGGGCGTAGCTAAGTCAACAAAATGCTGTAGAGTAAACAACGCATGTAACGTCGAGAACCCAGGGCGGAAACCACATTGCTCAGGACAGCGAAAGCGATTTTCTTCTAAATACCGCACGAGTCGGGTGTTCAACAATGAGGCAATGAGGCGAACTAAGGGGTCTTGCACACCAATGGGGCGATAATTCGTGGTATCAAGCACAGACCGGGAGGAGTCTTTCAGGACCGGGGTGACTGTGAGGATGTCATGGTCAGGGGGCAGACACCCCGCGCCTAACATAGCATTCAAAATTGCAGTGAGGGATGGGGCCAATAAGTGAGGGGGAGCCACCACCTCCGGGGTCCTACACTGTTGCGCAAACCGAAGGAACTCAGAGGGGAACCCACCAAGCCCTGCTGCTCTACCGGGTGTCAATGCCGACAAAGCAACTTCCACCTCTACGGGAGTGAAAGGCCTGTGAAAATCACTAAGGACCTGCACAACCTGGTGTGGAAAAGCCACCTCTGAGAGGGGTGCATGATCCACCACCGAAGAGCCCTGGAGGCCTGCGGCAAAGGATTCCCATGCAGAGGGATAACACAGAGGACCTGGGAGCGGGGGTGGGGAGCCATTGAGCAGGCGCCAAAACCGGCGGGGCTCCGTATGGAACATTGCAATAATGTCTTGAAGCTGAGTCAGGAGCCAAGACCTCTTTTGAGATCTCACGAAGGAATGGTACCGGCGTTCCAAGAGAACCACTGGGGGAGCCCGCCATCCTAGCTGCCTACCCAACCTCTTCCACTCCCGTTTTAACGCAAAACACTGGTGAGTGAAGAAAGGCTTCCACGGTGGCCGAGAAGGGGGACTTTCCCGCCGCGACACCTTCATATGCGCATGTGTAGCTGACCGAGAAATGACAGCCACAAAAAGAGAAGATGCCCCAGGGAGATCACCCGATTGAGCAAGTTCTGCGCATGTACGTAATGAGGGCTCCTCCCCTTCTAAGGCATGCACATAGGCACGACGGTGGGTCCCTTTCCACGTGACACGAGAGACCTTATGGAGTGGGAGAGGAGTCGATGAACAATGCAAGACTGGAATCTGAAGAAGAACATGGAGAGAATAATGATCAGAACCTCGTAAGTCATCTTGCACCCGAATACTCGTGACATGAGGAAGAAGGGGCGCTGAGACTAAGACATGATCAGGACGGGTGCCTCCCCGAGGAGTGGGAAAAGAAGGGGGCTCATGGAGATCCCCATCGACCCGCCCCGTGCAGAGAACCAACCCTGTTGTCGCAGACAAATCCACTAAACGACGGCCATGTGGATTTTGGCCAACCGGCACTGGGACAACTGAAGAAGACGACGTGGATGCAAAAGAAACTCGAGCATTGAAATCACCCGCCAACACCACTGAACCATCGAGCAAAGCCTCCTGAATGCGACCCTCAAGCTCAGCCATCCGATGAGGCATGGGAACCTCTTGGAGACGGGGAGAGCCCTCGGGGGAAACATACACCCCTCCCACATACAGAGGTGGGGAATGGGCACCCATGAAAGTCACTTTAACCCACAATGAAGAAGATGTGGAACCCCACAATTGCGCACTATACCCACTGTGATCCCGCACAGCAATCAGCATACCAAGACCCCTCTTGTGGGGGAGGGGAAGTGGAGAAAAGGAAGGAGAAGATAAGGATAGAAACACCCGATAACCCCTAAACAAAGCTGGGTCATACGCATGGGAGAGGGTTTCCTGCAGAAGAATCACATCATGTTCCCGAAAATAAGAAAAATAATCATGGAGAGCAACCTTCGAGTCGGTTAGGCCATTCACGTTCCACACTAAAATGGATAGCCCAATGTGGCCGTGACACCCCTATGCATGATCACCGGGAGGAGTAGGGCCGGACGCCGAGGTGGGCCCCGGAGAAGCCACCCCCTCACCAAGGCCACCAAGGGGGGGTGAGGACCCTGAAATGCCTCCAACCTGACCCAAAACAACCCCCCCACCCAATCTAGAGTGGGAGAGAGGAACAAGGGTAGGTGCCCCACCCTCCTTGACCTTGAAGAGGCGGTCACCCCTCCAGAAGACGCGCCACCCAGCATTCCTCAAAGCTATGGCTTCAGCAGTGGGCTCCTTGCGTGTTGCACGCTGGGCGGGGGTTAAATCATCATCCATAGTGATTCCATTAAGCCGTAGCTGCTTGGCATGTTTAAACGCCGCGTGTTTCTGCTCCACGGTTGCGAACTTGATGAGGATGGGACGAGGTCTTTGGGCCTGCGGGTTCGGTCGCCCCAAACGATGGCACTCAATAATGCCATTATTTTCTGAGGGCACACCACCAGAAATGAGGGACTTAACTTCGGTCAACGAGTCCCGTGGGACTTCGTTGACATTATATAGAATGGCATTGGGAGCTTTCCATTGGCGCTCCAGGCCCTCCTGTCGCGACAAAAGCCGGTTGATTTCATTGGAGTGAAGCTCTTGAAGGGCTCTAATAGTCTCTTGAGCCTGGCGGAGCTCTGCAGTTCGCACGGTGACTGTCGGCAATGGACAATGTGATCTGGTCCAATCTGTCACTGACCTGCTTGAACTGCGCCGTGAGATTCGGGACAAGCTGTTCTACTACTTTTGTTACTACCGCAGTAATTATGGTGGGCAGAATGTTCTTCAGGGCCTCCTGGATCGGGCCTGACAGAGCACCATCAACGGCGATGGCCGCATCACCAGGGGGAGGTGTAGTCGAACGAACACGCTTCTCCCCTAAAAGTGTAAACATAGACGTCATTGTAGAAAGGACTTAAAGGGAACCCCAAAAATCAAGTGAAGCCTCAAAGTAGAAAGGCCAGTGGCGCCGCCACTCTAGTCGACCCGGCCCGCCGGACCTGCGAATTTCGAAAGACAGAAAGAAAGAAAGAACCAAGCCATCATTGCTCAAGACGATGTGGAAGGATATTTTGTTATTCGACGGGTCAGTTTCAGTGGCCGCTGTGGGTCGCCAACTGGCCGCTCGCCGGGTGTGACTCATTGCTTGAAACATTTGGCTGGTCATTTTTACTTCACTCTTGTAAAAAGAAAGAATTACATCAATCCAGCCCAGAGGGCATGAGGAGATGCAGACGGATCTCAGAAATTCAAAGGCGGTCCCGTTTGCGTTGAGGATAGGGTCACCTACTACCCTATCAGGATCCCAGAAATCAGGACCACCCTTCCATCTGTATTACGAGAGCTTATTGGTGCTAGTTGGACGCATTTGAATATCTGTTACACTTGTACATGCACGGATCCATCAGCATGGTGAAGAGACACACACTTGTCCACCTCACGCACGCACGCACGCACACATACACACACACACACACACACACACACACACACACACACACACACACACACACAAACACACATGAATGTATTCAAACACGCATGCGATATGCAGATATTTGCATGCATGTGCACGTACACACACACACACACACACACACACACACACACACACACACACACACACACACACACACACACACACACACACACATGTCCTAGTCCACCAAAGAGCAAGGGATCCTCCATGTCTCTTCTTAATGTCAAGTAAGCCTGGAAGGATGTCCTTTCAAAGCAGCTCAACCGAAAGAAGACATTTACGTCACAGGCCCTAAGTGACTTCCTGCCCTGGCACCTTTGTTGAATTCAAGGTACAGGGAACGTTACTCTCGGGAGTACACAAAAACACGGCAGGTAGAGCTGAAGCTTCCTTAAGCTGTCTGCGCTGCGCAAGCCATGCCCATAATGGAAGGGATTGCCTCCAGAGGTAGCTACCATCTATAGAGTATACTCCAATTCAGCACCGTCATGGCTTGCAGAGGAAAGCAGAAACAATAACTTCCAAACAAGACAAACAAGCGTTGCACTGACAGCCATTCAAACACGAGAACACCAACACCAGAAAGTTTCCATCCGTTCAGCAGAATGGATGACGCTCAACTACTGAGAATGAGGTAACGAATCCATATGCCATTAAATGAGGCCCAGTGCGTACATTATGAACACGTCAAGCTAAGGTAGACCTAGCTCTGACAAGTATCCCCAACACACTTCAGTAGCAACTAGAATGGGGACTTTTGCTTTACGTAAGTCACACTCGCTCTGTTGGGGCACTCGCTTGTCTCGTAATTCACGTAGGAGATGTCTGTCCAACTTGGAAGTTACCATGCTATAAGAATCTGGGAAAAGTTCTGGGATACACCACCTGTACAGTCGACATGGAGACAACAAAAACAACTACCGGAAGTCCAACAGTTTGCACATTGCACAGCGGGACCATGAGAAGATTAATCCAGGGAAACCCGAAGGGACTGGACAGTGGAACACTGGCTTCATTCAACGTGCCAGCCCTTGTCCCAAGGGGGGGGGGGGAGCGGGTGAAGGGACACCCCTGGACAGTGAGACCCTTGCAAGGGCTTTGTGAATGGGTGGAGGGTAAGTTGTTCTGGGGGAGAGGGGGGGGGGGTTGTGAGGACCGAGGTCAGCTAGCCTTTGTCCTCACTCCCTGTTGTAAGACAGTCAGCGTTGATCAACATGTGTTGACTCTGTAGAATTCATATGTAAGCATACTTCGTTATCTCTGGCCCTCACTTTTATTGATCGCTATATAAATATATGTCCGTTTGACCTCCCTTCTCTATCCTACATGTAGCATCATCACTGTTTCCTAGGGCCAGCTGCCTCGCTTGATAGAGGCCAGGCGGGCAGCAAGGGGAGCGCATGCGCTGGGGCGCTACGGACCTACCTACCATACGAGTAGGCCGACTACAAAGGGGGAAGGGGGTTCCTTCTATTAATGGTGAGGATGTCCTATGCGGAATGCGTCCTCATCCCAATCTAATCATATAAATAAACCACTTACAAAAGATTATTCGATTTTCAGCAGGTTCTGGTTTAGACCAGAATGGCGTCTAGATGGCCATGGCAGTACAGAAACACATGAAGGATGGGATACACCAAACCCTCTTCTGCAAGGCGGCACGACAGCTGTTGTGTAGAAGAGCAGAATAGAGGAAACGTCGCTCGCCAGTTCCGTCCACGGAACGTTCTGTATCCCAGTGATTCACTCAATCACTGAACTCTTGGTTACAATCCAGTAACCACTTGTGTTTCCAGGTGCATCTTTGCCACCTGTTCGCAACCGTAAGTATCTGTCACTTACTCAAGCACTCACATCAGTTACGACGCCATCCTCGCAACTGACCACCGCTGCCCACCCGCGTACATACTACACTTATGCAGCTCGCACTGTCTCAACAGACAGAAAACAACAACCTCCGATACTCTCTCACGCAGCCCACATGCACAAGCATAGCATGATATCAGTGAGAGCAATACTCCGGCAGGTCTCAGACAGGTCCTTCAGCGATTCCCACTGAATAGGACTCCAGGCAACTTCGATAGTCAGCTCCAACTGTCTCTTTTACATGGTGTTGTTTATTACCTGTTCGCAACCGTAAGTATCTGTCACTTACTCAAGCACTCACATCAGTTACGACGCCATCCTCGCAACTGACCACCTGTACGAGTCACGCACATTGCTCTCTATCAGTATCATACATACACCAGTAACTAAACAACACAATGGCTTCCATCGATGCACAAGTTTTTATCAGGAGGTGTTCTTACCGCTGCCCACCCGTGTACATACTACACTAATGCAGCTCGCACTGTCTCAACAGACAGAAAACAACAACCTCCTGCACAGTACTGAATGATATTCAGTCTTTTCAACTAAATGGCACTCATTAACACTTATGAACTATCATTTACTAAACACAACCGATGCTCTAACCGGGCCTTACCGATATTCTCTCACGCAGCCCACATGCACAAGCATAGCATGATATCAGTGAGAGCAATACTCCGGCAGGTCTCAGACAGGTCCTTCAGCGATTCCCACTGAATAGGACTCCAGGCAACTTCGATAGAAAGCTCCAACTGTCTGAGGAACGAACTGCCGATCTGCCCCTCCTAGCTTAATCGCGCGTTACGCACAATCACAGATCACCGCAGAAAGGTGTACTTTATCACCACACAGTAAGTGTGTGAGGTACACTTGTCACACCCACGAAGTACGGACTTATGCTATATCTTGTACACCTGTCCTACACGTGTACACTCTCGATAGGATCTCTATCACAGTTCCTTGAACTTCATTGACTGAGACCTGTACTTGCATGATGGGCTATGAACCCCTATCTCCCATGGAGGGCACTCTCTCCAGGTCTTCTAATACATATATGCATTAGGAGTGTTATATAACAGCAATATTTGAGTCCTGGTGCATGCGTTTTCTAATGCACATCTAATGTTTGTTCAAGCTTGTCAAGTGACGTGCCTAAAACCACAAAGTGTACTTGAGAGAGCACACGTACTCACGTACATACGTGACCCTGTACATCCGGATACGTACCTTATCCTCTCTCAAACACAACAACAGCTCTTCAGAGCACGACGGTGAACCAAAGCAAAGTGAGACGTGTTATGTCTAACATGTCATGTGACTGTACAGCCCAAGAAAGGGCATTGGAGACAACAGAGGAATTGCGTAATAGTATTAGTTATAGTTACTTGAAAAATGAATGCGTGAGTGTTGTAAGCTGTGCATTATAATACATGCAAGGCAGGACAGCAGTATACAATGCAGGTTTTTGGTGCACCAAAGCAAAGTGGGGCATGAATGTAATGGCCAACAAACGGGCCCCGGAGCCTTAGATGCAAAAGCCTAACGAGCTTCTAGCCTCTCTGCCATTTAATAATAAGATGAAAGACAGAACAAGAGCCAGCTCGCGCACACCAAAGATGATATGTTTTCCAATCCGTGTCTTACAACAGCAGCAGCAGAATGCATACAACAAACCGGGGGCAGCCACATTGCGAAATGGGCAAAGTGCATCCTTCACACACGAGGGGACCTCGCCCGGGGGGGGGGGGGGGCGGGGGGAGGGGGAGCGTATTACTGCCCCTAGCCCCTAGCCCATAGGTGTTGCTGGGTGGAAAGGAACTTTAGTGTATTGCTGGTGGGAATGTGGCGTACTTCTTGGTCTTACACACCCTGTCCCTGTGTCTGCCGCACTTCTCCAACTAAGCAGGAAACTCAGAGAATTTGGGGACCTCATTGATGTTCGGATAGTATCTCATGTGCCTCCTGTCAGTGATGTCCCGTAGGGATATGCACTCTGTCTGAAATATGTGGTAGTAGAAAAAGTGTAAGGTGTGCATGGCCCTATCTGGTAGTGGTCTCAATTCATTTAAAATTAAGAGTGAAGCTTATCCTAACCGCACACCAGAAATCGTGCATGCGGGAACGCGGGATCTAGGGGCCGAAAACATAAGGTGGTGTAGTCAAAAAACACAAGAGGGAGGGGGAGGGGGGAGGGAAGGGTAGGGAAGAGAGAGAGAGAGAGAGAGAGAGAGAGAGAGAGAGAGAGAGAGAGAGAGAGAGAGAGGGGGGGGGGAGAGAGAGAGAGGGGGGGGGAGAGAGAGAGAGAGAGAGAGAGAGAGAGAGAGAGAGAGAGAGAGAGAGAGAGAGAGAGAGAGAGAGAGAGAGAGAGAGAGAGAGAGAGAGAGGGTGGATGGGGGGAAGAGAGAGAGAGAGAGAGAAGGGGGGGGGGGTGGGAAGAGAGGCCTCAATTCATTTCGAATTAGCATTTCCCCTGTGTGTGCGCCGGCCAGTGCCCGCGCTACTGTGCCGCCCCGTGCGCACGTGCTTCGATCTCCCACACAGAAGAGTTGGCACAACCCAGGACGGGCGAAAATCCGCACGCCCCGCCTCACTCGACCCTCGCACCTGTTGCTTCTACCTTTGATCTTCTCACGCAGTTGACAGCAATAGTGAGGTAACCCGCCAACACAAACCAGAGCAATGGTTGTGAAACTCTAGTGCTGGCGAGCGATTGGGGTTTTTTTGAATCCGCTGTAGATCGGGTGGAATAGATGTAGACAACCTCTGTCTGTAGCCTGAATTCATCGTAACACGTCGTCAAAATGGTTGTTCTGGCTATTTCGATCGTTTCGAAGTCAGGGAAAGCTCTAGTATCTCGTCAGTTTGTAGATATGACCAGAATCAGAATAGAGGGCCTTCTTGCAGCATTCCCGAAGTTGTTAGGGAGTGGGAAACAGCATACTTATATCGAGACTGAGAATGTGCGGTATGTCTATCAACCAATGGAGGTGCGCTGCCCAGAATGCCTGCATCGCCGGGGAACGACTGTTCTATGAACTTGCATGAGGGGACCCCGTTGCTCGATCCGACACGCTATGTGCCATCTCTGGCATGTGAGGAGCTGTAATGGAATATTTGGCTCGTCTTTCTATTCGCGTTCGAGGTTTATTGCGATAGAGCATGGGGCAGAGGGCCTGTGCCTTCTGACTTAACAAAGGTAGCTCCATTTTGAGGGGGGTTGGGCGTCACCACTGTATCTTAGTGTTGTTTAGAAGCCTGGTCGCTGCACTGTCGCGCCATTGAAGGCTTGTGTTTCCTGCGCCCCCCCCCCCCCTTTTCCTTTGTTTTAGAGGGGGGGTGGAGGATCAAGAAAGGGGAATGTGAAAGCTAATGGGATGTCTATCGTCTGATTCAGGGGCTCTATCTACTTCTGGTCACAAATAAAGCCAGTAATATTCTCGAGGATCTTGAAACCCTCAGACTCCTTTCGAAGGTGTGCAACCCTATCAGCATAAAAGTATCTGTGTAGTTTCAAGTGGCAGGGTTGCTTGCTTTCGGTCAGCCAGACTTGAGGCTACATCCCTTGTGGTGTGTCCCTAATGTCAACGGCATCCTAAGCATGTAAAAGAAGCAAGGATGCTCTCGTACGCTCTTAAGGTTTCACAAGGGGTAACTGTGGCAAATAACATCGCACATGGTCAATCTCCTATGTAGATGTGTGTATCAATCACATTAGATTTCCCTCCATTGTTTGAATGTGTACATAGACCCTCAATACTTGTTTTAACGTACCCCCACAGACCGGAGATCACCCAAACTAGAATGGCAAGTGTATCATGGTCCATTCAGAAAACCTAGGGAAACAGTTATGCAGGACCAGGGAACTTAGAGATGAGCTCTGCCATTTGGTGGTGCTTTAGGGCTCAGGGTGGACCTACCACAGCCCTAACTATTTTTTTTCGAATAATTGCAAATCAATATGTAGAGTTTTTAGTAGTAGTTCGGTTGATCTGTATCCTGGGCGGTCATACTTCTGATTACCCAAAAACCCCTTATTCTAGCCTATTTGCATTCATATGGCCATTTCAACGAATACCAGTAGAAGATACATGCATAGGGCAGGTCCCCGGGGGGGGGGGGGGGGCAGAGATGGGATATAGGAGGTTGATTACCTGGGTAGTTAGCATGAGGACTTCACAAAAACTCTAAGCCTTTTT
>KV908663.1:48509-66810 GCA_002005505.1 Botryococcus braunii
ACGCTTCCGCTGTCAATCAACTGTTGGCCTAGCACTAGTGGTTCAGAGTCGTTTGTCAACATTGAGTACG
The DNA here is from genome assembly GCA_002005505.1 of Botryococcus braunii. NCBI lineage: Eukaryota > Viridiplantae > Chlorophyta > Trebouxiophyceae > Botryococcus > Botryococcus braunii. The sequence continues at coordinate 48,580 of KV908663.1, forward strand.
AGAGTACAGTTGATTTCGATCTCCACAACCTCGTTGTTGCAATCCCTGTCTCGCAGGCTCCCCGGGTGAACCAGGTATGTTTCCATCTGTCAGCAGCTCAATCCGCTTGTCCCTATTGCGTCTTCAGATATTTTCATCATCCCCCTCATTTTCCATCAGGGTTTTTCAGGATAGGAATCTCTTGCTAAACAGCATAACGGTCCATTATCCGTTGCATTACGGCAATCCTCCTCAAGTTATCTGGTTAGTCTTCCTTACTGTTACATGCTCACCCATGCACCCCCCCCCCCCTTCCCACCCAAACACTCACACATACACACACCCCGCTCTGGTGCATGCGTGAGCAGGGAGGTAACTGGCGAGAGAATTGCTTTGAGTTGATTCACGTCTTGTTTACTCAAGTGGTTTGAAAGACGCCCAAGGACGTTGCTGGCATGACAGGTGGATGGAGACTGGCAATTTGATAGCAGGAAGAGGCTGCTGTTGTGGAAAATCGACTTGGTGGACCAATCCAATAAAACAGGGTCCATGGAATTTGTGCTGCCCGCGACATCGCCAGATTCCTTTTTTCCGGTGGAGGTTTCCTTCACGGCCAGCCACACTCTCTGTGACGTTGCTGTCACGGGTGTTAGCACTGTAACAGATGGCTCACCAGCAAAGTATGCATGCAAATCAGTTCTTGGGGTGGAATCATACCAGGTTTTGTAGGCTGTACGGAAAAGAAAGTCCCTAGTGGTGGCCATTTTAAGGTGACCCAGTCTTGTCAGATTGCAGCTGCAGTGTGCCTGCTTGATTTGCCATGTTGCTTGATGGGACTCAAGTTTTGGGCCTGGCAGCAGGTGTTTAGGGACTGTTGCTCTGAAGAGACTTTGGTATTAAAGAAGCTTAGATCAAGGGAATGTCTTAGTGGGGCAGGTGTATTGATAGGGTTTTTTACGTTACAAACATATGTTCGGTAATATGATGGGCAGGGATGTTAATATTGTTGTTAGAGAGCCAGTGTGGGAGTGGGTACTGCTGGTATGTGTGCAACACAGGGATGATGGTGTGCCAATTGATGTTTGGCCAAGCACCCACCCACCCACACTTCCCACCCACATGCTGGTTAAAAGTTCATGCTGGTCACATCCTGATGAATGCCAGTCTAAGGATTGCTGATGACCACATGGCAGTGCCATTTGGCAATGCCATTTAAACTATATTCTTGGAGGATGTGCATATCTGGAGGACCTTTGCAGCTGCTTTTTCAGGAGGTTTTGCGCCATTCTTTTCCTATTGTTCAGCATGTGGTTGCGCACACGGGCAACCACACACACACACACACACACACACACACACACACACGCACACACACACACACACACACACACACACACACACACACACACACACACACACACAGAGAGAGGGGGGGGGAGGGAGAGAGAGAGGGGGGATGGAGGGGGGGCTGGAGAGATAGAGAGAGGGGAGTGGGGAGGGAGGGAGTATGGGAGGTAGAGGAAGAAAGGAGAAGAGTGCTGATGTATTGTTGCAATAATCCGGGCTGATACTAATGTGGTGCTCTGCTCTTGCAAAGTGAAGTCACTCAAGCTCTGTCCGGAGAGCAAGAAGGGGGAATTGGTGCAGAGACGTAAGGCAGAGAGCATGGTGACTAGAAGAGTGGATGGAAATCATGTGCATGCGAGCATTAAAGGGGAAGATGCATGCTAAAAGGTGTCTTTCTTCAGGGCGTACTTCACGAACTTGTGCCATTGTGGTTTGCAGTGGTGAACAACTCAGTGTAGTATCTGTCTTGGATACACCCAGTTACGTTCATTGTATATTTACATTTGGGCTGGTCAATTGTGGGGATCCCTCCTGATTGTCATAGGATGGGAGACTCAAGCTCCAGTGACAACCCTGCTACGCCAATTGCCAGAGCTATGCAGGCTCCGTGGCACTCCCGGGATTCAAAGCAAGCCGCATGGACTGGCACCACAGTCCAATGCCTTTCCAAACCAAACCTAACTTTGTCATGCAGTTCAATACGAACACCAGAAATTATGCATTCTACACACAGATACTTTTGCAAACCTAGTGCAGTACTTTTGGACAACTGTGGTACATCATCTTCTGTCAACACAAGTAATTGCTGGCCAGATAACCACGGCAACAATGCCTTATGAGGTGGAGTCTGAGGATTAAATATCTTGGGATGCAGCCGTCTCCATCTCAAATGCTGCAAGTTTTGTAAAAGTAACTCGCGCACAAAGTTTTGGCCCGTCAACCTGGGATTTTGGCCGATCTATGGGTTGCATGTGTGATACTTCTACTACAACCTGCCCTTTGAAAAGAAACGACATGGTGCAGGAGGCACTGGTAGCAGTACTTTGGCTCCTACAACCAACAGGTTTTTTGACTTGCCAGGTCTGACACAACCAATCTGTCATTTTTGATCTCGCCATCAATCAACCAGTTGCAACTGGCCCACGGTTGGATTTAAACAGCCCAGAAGCGATTGCTAACTTTGCTAATACCGCTTCGGTCGATCGTTATGGATGCTCATACCCATAATTTCGTGGTTCTACCTCGACGGCTTGTCAAAGCGTGCCAGTTCAACACGGTCTTACTTATGACTTGAGGGGTGCATGGGTGACCAATATCTCAGGACCTTGGCCGATCATGCGTCAGTTCTCTCAAGTGCGCAGTTATGCGAATGCATCTTAAGATTTGTGATGGCAACATATGTACATGTAGGGATTGGTACCCCTGCTCGCAAACGTTGAGCCAGTATGAGTTCTGAGAACCAGCTCAATAAGCTACCGAGCGCTGTAAAAAAGAGTTTTGCATCTTGCGACCTTAAAAAAGCATCTTGCCACTTTTAAAGGCAAATTTGTTTATTTAAATGGGCGTTCAACTGCATGCCAGATTGGCACTGCCATGACTAAAGCTTGGATATAATCATCCACCATCGTACACATATCGTTGAACCCAGCCATGCATGTGACTTGTTGAAGTGCTCGTGACAGCTGCATGACAGATCCATAAGTGTTCAATACTGACGGTGACAGCTACATTGCAGCACAAGTGCCTGCTTCATTGTAGAAGAACAGGGCGACATGCGTGCAAGTTAACGCAAGGCCATGTGCCGCCACTAATCAGCACTCCACGAATTTATTCTTAAAAAAGCAAGTGTAAACATGTCCCGGCCCTCCCCCTTTAACACTCTTTCCTAGTGCACCAAATTGATGTGCAAGCTTGGAAAACTTTGTTTTATTTTTTGTTTGTCAGATAACAATGTACCCTGGGCGCTGAAGGCGCAAAATGAACCGTTTCTTTAATTGGGTTAGCTATGTGTCCGTGCAGTATATCTCTCGAATTCTTGGCTGGGCAATTGGCTTTACTTAAACTGCATATTGGATACCCACTAATGAAACCCATCTCAAAGATGGAGACATTTTCAAAGAAATATCAACAGATCCTAATTTTAAAACCCCGGATGTAGCGCCCTACCCCCTCACCTAACCTTTGACACAGTACTGTCACTGACTAGGGAAGCTCAGCGTGGGCTACGGCCTGCAGGTGCTGTTTAAAATCAAACCATGATAAAACCCCCAAGTAAAACAGAAGTAGAAGAAATTTCCCTGCAAAGAAAGCTGAGCAGCAAAGAAAGCTGATATATCCATGCAAAGAAAGCTGAGCAGCACAGATCCTTTAAAGGATCTTTGCTGCTCAGCTTTCTTTGCAGGGATACACGCCTGCCTTTAGAAATCCCAATGTTCTGCTGTCTATCAAAGAAATAGAACAGCACATATGTGTATCACTGCTGGCCTTCTAAAGGTACCCCCCTGGTTACAATTTTCTTCACGCCTCCTTTCCCAACTGAACTTTTGATGGTGTATTCGCGGCTGAATTCTGATCGAGCCCGACCACAGTGCACTTTTGTTTAGGGCACATGCCCTTTTGTTTAGGGGCAAGATAAGGTGAGACCTTGCACTTCGACCGCCTCCCTCTGGTTCTGATCATGACACAGATAACCAGAAAAGGGAGATGAGCTTATGATACCCTTACCATACAATATATCGACTTCTTCATTAATCAGAAAGCATGCCTGCGCACGAATGAGTATCCTTACCGTGCCAAATATAGTGAAGTCACGTAATGATGTCCCTGTAATATTGTACAACTTCACGACAACGCTGAAGTCAGCCGTTGCATTTTAAAACTCCACGGGTGCGGTCCAACCATGCCTAAGCGCATGGCGGGTAACTTCGATCACCACTCAACAGGCAAGTTCCTTTCTAATGAAAATATTTATTTGTGTTGCAGGCGGATATCCTCAGTCCATATCCGAGCTCCAAGACAAGGATCAAGCCTGTGATTGGTGCTGGAAATGCCTGTTTCAAGAAACCTGATTAAAAACCATTCTGGCTCGGCCACGGCAGATTCCTAATGCTGAACCCCCAAGTCAGATGTGGCCTCTGCCGGACTCGGGCCTTTTTTAACACATCTTCAAGAAAAAAAACTCGCACACACACACAAAAACAAAATAAGGGGGCCGACGAAAAGTGTACAGCAGTTTCAGAACCTGCTGCTGCGGGGTCCTCTGAATGCAACCTTCCATGGTTGAAATGCCAAGGTGCCTTCTTGCTGATCAAGCTAGGAGTTTAGCACAGGAGATACCCGCGCACTTGGCATGATCATCATCCGCCGTGAGCTTCAGACATCTCTTCTGTACACGTCTTTGCTAAATTTTGTTTCATCCAGCTTATCCTAGGCAGAGATCACCCGAAATTGTGGGCAGATAGCGTGTTGACCAAACAAAGCTACCATGAGCCATATATCTGGTCGCATCTGTAACTCATGACGCACTTTTAGAAGGTCTTGACAATAACTGGGGAAAAGCAAACATGAGTTCCTCAAGTCTTGGATGCGCACGAGCACCATCAATGAATCGTCATAGCCGCGCTGGCCTGTGCGGGACAAAGACCCTGTTTCATGACCAACTGACAGTGGCGAGAAGAAATCATGTGGAATCTATCCAATCTCAATATTGATGAATGATGAATGAAGAAATAACCCTGCCCATATCATGGCCACCAGGAATTTTACGAGAGGAATTGCATGCTCTGAAGCATTCTAGAAGATCTCAGTATGAAGTGAAATACTGAACAGCCATTCAAATAAACTGCCGTGTAAACCCAAAACATGGTCATTAAAAATTAAACATTATATGACGAAATGCATGTCGATAATAATTTTTCCAACTGGCAACTTTCCCTTATGAGACGCTACGGGGAAAGAAATCGCATGTGCAACACTGCATGGCAATGTACAACACATGTGCTTTCCATGCCTGGTGGCAGAGCTCCCTAGGAGGCAAAGCCATTGATCTGCTCCGATTCCAGAGCCCTAGTCGAAGCTGGACTGGCCCGCCAAAACTTCCTTTGTTCTCTGCCACATCAAATGGAGTCTGTTTGCGACACGAGCCATGAAGCAATTACGCTGCGGCCCTTTCACGACTTCCTCCTCGTTGGGATGCTGCTGCTCAGGCTCTCTTGACGTAGTCTGAGATGCGTCCTGCCCATTCCCTGCCATATCTGCTGATGTAGAAGCTCCATCCAGCGGAGTAGCGATGGTTGAGCTGGCCATGGGTCTGCTCCCTGCTTCCACGTCGACACTATTCACTTCATCCATGTCGCCCTTTTCCAGGGCCAAGCTGCTGGCCGCAGACCCAAAAAGCACGACAAAGTCTTCCTGACGCTCATGGCGCATCGCTTCTGCACCAGTTGATTGATCAGCTGACATGGCGGAGGTTGCAGGGAGTGCAGCGCTAGCATCCGTTTGCAGCACGCTTTGCGGTGCAGTTTGTGTGAGCTCTTCCGAGGGAAGGGGAGTTGCGAAACCAAGTGGGATTGTGTCTTTACTGGTGGGTTCCACAGGCTGGATACGAAGAAGCAGCGCATCCATTCGGGACTGTTCTCTGGTCTCAACCGGGGATTCTGTATTTGTTGGTAAGTCCTCCCAAGCCCACGGCAGGGTTGACGCGAGTGGCAAGGGATACTGCTCGATGTAGGTCTCCACAGAAAGCAACTCCTGGTGACCAAACCCACAAAGACATGAGTAAACATGCGAACTCTCTGATTTTTGGAGTGGTAATGGCCCAGGACGTCTAGGCTGCAAGAAAATTTGGTTGCTTCAATTTGGATCTCAAGCAATGATGCCAGTACCACTGCGGAGAAGCAGTTATAACACAAAGACAAGGAACTGGGTTATATTGGAAAAAGGATATCAGGTATGGTCTGCTCGCAGGTAACAAAGGGGTAACAAGGGGTGCACGGGCATCATGCTTTCGTGTGCCAGACAGCGCTTGTGTATGGCGTTTCCTCCGTGCGTCCTATCAGCTTTGCTTTCAACATTCTCAAAATCTCCATCCCACCCGCATTCTATTCCTGGCTCCTTGCCATCTCCCCCGATGCCGTCGCATCGTGCATCTCGGGTTTCTTCACGTCTGTTTCAAGCTCCATTCTCGTCGGGTGGGAGAGGGGTGTGGGGGAGAGGGGGTAGGGACGGAAAGGAAAGGGATGGGGGGGGGCACAGAGGATTCGCGGGAAGGGAAGGGTGGGGGGGGGTGGAGTTAGGGACAGGAGGACTGTCTTGTGCATATGTATTTGTCGTGCATGCACGCTCAGTTTCTTGCGAGCTTTCAGCTCACAGTTGCACACCTTCAATGCAATTGACGCTAACATGCATGTTCAGCACATCCATAGCCATCCCCCTACATTATACAGAACACTTTCATAGGCTACGAAACCATGTGTTATGCATGCGCTTGCTAGCATGCCCACTTCTAAGGCATGGTAAAGAAGATCCAGCTTCTCTGCGACAACAGGGCCGCCGATCAGCTGTGGAATACCTGTAGTTGGACGAAGGAGGAAGCCTGCTCCACCATGCGTTGATAGACCGGGTATGAGAGGCTGACAGCCACCTCCGTTGGATAATCAAAGTCTTGCTCCGCCAGGACCCTCGATTTCGGCAAACGTGGGTGAGTTGTGAACTTGAAAATAATCGGCTGACAGCCTGGGCCGCACTTGTCTGAGCCATACCCGTAACTGCCATGCCCATATCCTGCTGCCAGAGGCGGTGCACCATATCCTCCCCATGCTCTCGGAGTGCTTCCATACCCATACGCCCCGGAATGGACAACGGGCGGAAAGGTTGTGTGGGCAGAGAGGGGCTGGGCTGTGCTTTGAGAGGTTGCGTTGACCAGGGGCTCCCCGGACGCAATTGCTGATGAAGAAGCATTGACGGAAGTGGGTGCATGTCTTGGATAAGTACCTCGATGGGAAGGTGCGGGCGCATTTGTTGGAGCACCTGCGGGGGCGGCGGCCGGGCTGATGTGCAATCCAGTGTGAGTCCCATCCGCGGTTGAGGGGGCCACCCCATAAGCAGAAGGCTTTCTATGGGGTGCAGGAGCTGGTGCACCATATGACTTAACGGAGCCGGTTGGTAGACCGTATTGGAGATGCAAATCTCCATAAGTACCAGGTAGGGGAGCTAACGCACGGGCTCCATATCCACCATATCCACCATACTGTAGAGGAAATGAAGGGCTTCCGTAGCCACCGCGCAAGGGTGCAAGCGCGGGCGCCAAGGCCCCAAGTGCCTCAACTGCTGGAGCGGGTGCTCCACTGGGAATGGTAGACGTCTCTCTTGGCTGCTCCTGTGGTGCTGGCGCCACAGCGTGGGCCTCAGCCAGCTCTGTGGTAACGGTTGGGGATACGGCTGCGATAAGTTGTGCAGGAGCTGGGAGAGGACCGGCCTTGCTGAGAAGGTCAAGGCCATGGGTCAATGGAAGGACGGACATTGCAGGTGCAGCCACGGGCTCACCACCTGTTGGAGGTTCCGCGGGGAGCAGGGAAGCATTTGTGGTGGTTAAGGGACCCGCTGCTGGGAGTACCTCCTGGGTTGCAGAGGGCGAGGCTGCCACAGTTACAATCCGGGTGGGAGGACTTGGGGGAGGATGCTGCCGAATGTGGGCTTTGACTGAGCTCATGCCTGCCTCATCTGTCCACGAGATGACCTCAGAAGGGAGCGGCGCGGGGGCTATGGCAGCTGGCGGGGGTGGGGAGTAGAAATCTCCACAGCTGTTTGCTCGGAAAGAGCAGGTCTGCAAGGCCAAACCCGTTGCTGAGCTTACTTTTGACACCTGAAAACAAATGACTGCCAAAGACACAGCCGAGGCACCTGCCAGACTGCTGCGCGGATACCTGTCGATTGCCAGCTGTTTCCCAACTGATCGCATACAGACATCACACTCCCGTGTTTTTTGCTTAGTGCACGATACACATAGACCACACGTTCTCCAATGCGCCTGGTGTGCCGTCACCCTTTAACCCCATACAGCCTGAATTCCCTGGAGGAGCTAAGACAAGAAGTGCAACAGGCCCTTTGCTGTGAGGTGAAAGTCACGGAGACACCACTCGCTACAGGTCAAACGGTCCTATCAAGGGGATGTACTGGTGGGGGCACATCTCTCTTTTCCCTGGTGACCGGGGAAGGGGGACAGCACCTCTAAGGGAGGGCAGCAAGTGGAGTCTCGCGAGAAGAGGCTGCAGGAGTCGCAGAGGTACGAAATCTGATAACCAGCTTTCTTTGTGCGGTGGTTATAGATGCTGTATACTGAACCCACAGGGATGATCCATAGCTGCAAGATGAAGGCCTGCCCCCACATACCACGCCAATTGTGATATTGTACCACCTCCTTGGCTATTGTTGCTGCCGTTAGGGTACTTCAAGTTGTAACGTGCCGTAATACTAGACCCACCAGCAGAACGTGGTACATGTTTTGAGGGCAAAATCTAGGTAACGCAGCTCTTGTTGCCCACCGTACATGGCTTGACGGAGGGCGTTGCCCCTACATGGGCCTGCCCATTAGCATTCACGGAAACATTTCTGTAGAGCTGACACATACCTGCTGGGCAGGGGTGCTGGCAGTGAATATGTCCAGTGGCAACCATCCAGGTTTCAGGGACTGCTCCACGCACGCCAAGGCTGTGTCAAAGTCGGCCGTTGATGGTTGACTGCGGAAGGTGAGCTTCTTGTTCAACCAAATCTCAACTTGGGCGCTGTACCGTATACATACCCTGCGCCCCACACCCAGGCTTGAATCCATGATTGCACGCACCTACCCTGTCTTCCTTACCATCCTTCGGACAGCAATTTTATTGTGATCTGAATGTGGTTCCGTGCCCGACATGACATAGCCCCTGAGCTGACTCTTTCAGCAAGAGATCTCCATTCCTATCAAGGTCGCCACCCTGGCCTTGTGCACTCACCGGACCATTACCGGCATGCACATGCGTGCTGGGAAACGAGGAGGGATCGACCTTTTCAAGCCACAAAACGTACCGAAATTTTGTGTAGTATGAGGCAACTGTATCCGGTGAAAAGAACTCGATATTGGTATTATTCCGGACCAGGACCTCTCCAGAAAGTCGTGCAGCATAGCAAGATGAGTATTCAGCTGTATCCAAAGCCGGCTTTCCGGGCCACACGTCATCATAAACCTGGACCCGCAGAGTGCCCTCAATTAAGCAGTGCAACATTGCCAGGGTTCTCACGTACTTCACAGGGTCCAGGTGGCGTAGGGGTTACACAGGTACTAGCCATTGTGGCATATCCAGCTAACAATGTCATTCAATTTAACGTCTCAGTAACAGAAAGTTCATTACCAAAGTCAACCGATATCACAACCATAATCCCACACCCTTAGTCCTGACAACAAGATTACTTTGGCCGGAGATCCGGAGGTGCCCGGATCCCTACCTTGAGTTTGATTGGAGGAGTTTCTGAAAATCACGCAACCACCACTAAAGACACTACATCTACAGCTGAGCCACTTGCCTGAAGATCCAAAGCTGATTGGCAGCGAGAAGGGCCAGGGGCAAGGCTGCTGAAATTTGGCATGCTGTATGAAGCACCATCAATGGGTGCAGAGCAGTCATACGCATTCGAATAGAATTGTGCCTGCATGCCTCATTGTATGGTTGTACAGGGTGGCATTCTATTCGACAGTACTTGGTTGGGGGTGTGTCCCAAACTGCAAAGACGCCATGAGGAAAATCTACCACAAGGGAGCAGAAAGTTTAAGACGCATGTAGATAAGGGCATGGGAGTGCATTTTTGCAACTGTCGGTTCCAACAACTTAGGCTACAATATTCATTCAAAGGCGCAGAAAGAAACCCCAACACAGGCATACTCAAGCAAATCAGGAAGTTGCCCGTGGCTGCATGCTACCACTATGTCAGTCAGCACCAACATCCCAGATGTGGGTTCCCCCTTCAGTGCTCCCCCTGACACTTTGCACCTCAGGTGGTGTTGTTACACGTCATTGAGCAGGCTTCACTGTGTGCAACAAGCAGAGAGCCTCTAGCCGGGATGCATGGCGTGAACATGACATGTATCACCGTTGAACACTAATTAGGCCGACTGTGCAAAAGCCCTACCAACTAGTGTCAATGGGTCCAAAGGGGTGACCACGGGAACGATCGTCGGAATGAGGCAGGGAGACATGGGGGACGGCCGTACCAAAACAACAACCCCTCTGCGGAGAGGAAATTCACAAACTGAAAAGAGGGTCGCAAAGACTACCTGGAGGCCATAGAACGACGAAGAGTTGGGGGCTGGAGATCCAGGGAGACATGAGTTATCTCCTGTCACTGACAAATAACTTGACAGGGGGCTGTCGTCATCACTCTCTATAGCGCCTGTACAGTTAGAGGGCCAAGGGCATTATCAGATGCCGTGTTACTTACACGGAGTTGTACTCTCGTTCGGCTATATTATGATGCCGTAACAGCTTGTGAGAGACTGGCACATGCAAAAGTCGAACACTCTTTGACAGTATTAGAGTCGACCTCCCACCTGAGGCCATTTCACAGAGATAATGGGGACAGTGAACCGCAGGCATACGCAGGCGTACAGTACCAACAAGCTAAGCGAGGTAGCCATGTAAGGCAGCCAATTTAGGTCATTGCACGTGGATCCACAAGACTAACCCAATTCAAGCGGCAGGCAATGGCGAACTAGATAAAGAGAGCGCTGCACGACTATAAACATGTGTGCAGCGAACATGAACGATGGTAATTGATAGGCAAAAAGGCATCTGTCTGAGCAAGCTGTGGCTGACTTGCAGATCCCACTCACCTGTCTTGGCGCTGGGCTTTATGTTGTTACAGGGGACAGCAGATGACAGAGCAGAGGAAGAATCTAATGCAGGTCCCCAGGACGCCCTTGATTGCAGTCGCGATTCCTTGGGAAACGAGATGCTCCACCACAAATCATGGTCCCAAGAAACCATTACTGAAAGGTACTCATCGGTTTCTACCCAAGTCACCTGTCCATTGCTGCATCATCTGTAAAGTCGGATCAAAAGCACCCTTGTAGCCCCATCTAGCATTAAGGACTCAGGAGTCTACCTCGATACGTTTCATGTCTGTCAAAGAGTATCTTCGTTTACTATCCGTTGTCTTTTGGTATGGACTAGATTATCCAACAACTCCCACAATACACATTCTACACAGGGCGCAAGCGCAAAAGCTAGATTTTGTACCTATTTTTGGAAAGACCCCTGAGATTTCGTTCAAATGTAGTGATGCATGACAGGTTGAAATGGTATGACACGAAGCGGAGTAAAAGTGCAATGGGGGTGTGCTCCGGCGACGAAAATTTCTATATTCCTGACAGTGGTTCCCCCGTTCCCATTGAAGTGTTCGGTATTTTCCAACAGGATAGATACCATCAGCCATGCTGCCCGAGATCAAGAATACTACCTAACAGTAACTGCTATTTTTGATTCATTTAAGATTTCTGCTGTCCTTCGAATTTCATGAGCAGCAGGAGATTGGTCGATCTATGGCCATCTAATGGTATCGCAAGTAGTTAATGACGTTGCATTGCAACACAAGATTCGAAGTAGACTGGCATTGGCTTGGGAAAAGGGTACCTCGTGCTGACCAATCGGTGGTCTGCTCAGCACTGTAGCAGTGCGTCCCCCTTTGACCTCAATGGCCGTGCCATCAGATATCTTAATGTCACTGAGTGCAGCTTCAGTCACGCCTAGCCACCTAGTATTTGCTGCAAAGCCATCATGTATATCACTGGCAGCTACCACGGGCTTTACTGGTAACATTAGGTGAGGAGGTTTAATGAACCTTGTTCATACATCATACCTCTTCATGCGTGTACGTACATGGTATACCCTACCTTTTACTTGATGTTCAAGTCAAAGTACACATAAGGTGTTAACCATTGCTTACTTGATTTGCATGCAAAGACAATACATCTGAGGGACTCTTTGGTAAAGCAGGCCGGGGCACCACTTGAAAGGGAAATCCAGCAAATGGTGCCAACAAGATGTAAATTCTCAACGTTCAGGCTAGTTTGATGAGAAGATGCAAGAGACCTTTGTACTGTCCCAAGTCTTTGCTGGCGAGAACATGAGCACCATCGGCGTTTCGTGGATCGACAGTCTGGTCTGATTTAATGCTACATGTGGTGTATTTAATTTCGATTGGCTTACGATCAATCCTCACAGACCTGAAGAGGATGACGTCCGAACCCTGCAAATCTCCAAACGACTTAACCGAGTACGCATGACCATACTATTTTGCAATGGCTGTCAAACATGAAATAATCAAATTAGTTTCTAATCAATGGAGTTTCGAGCTCAGTGGTAGCTTCTGCAAATGGCGTTTACAGGAAGCACTAGGCATCCTGACCGCTCGGACCATCGACTATCAACACAGCTTCAAGTACAAACAATCGTCGTATTTCTTCAAAAGCGTTGACTATGAGCCTGGTGTCATGTTTCATTCTATTGTTAAAAGCCTGTCGGGTGTGTTCATCTGTCGCCCCAGCCTAACCTCGGAAAGCCAAGAAAGCCCCAGGCCTGTCAAGAAGCGTACCTCGCAGAACTTTGCAAACAACGCAGCTGACACTATTGCGTTGAGCGCCACTGCCAAGCGCATGACGTTGGCAGATATGGATACTCCTACTGAACGATGGCGTCTCCAACGCTTGCAAGAACACTTGGAAACACCCGATAAAACTACCGATGGATTTTGACAAAGACTTTGTGCACAAGAAAGTTTTGATATATGTTTTAGGTACGATTACGATTTTCACGATTTTATGGGGCGAAGTGGTGTTCGCTAACAACTCGAGACTGATTCTGAGCAATCCGCAACGGACCTGCTGTACACCTGTCAATTCGAGGATCCTGCTAGCGTTTCGTACGGATGAAACGGTTGCGGGCTCAGCAGGCTCAGCTCGAGCTCTAGGATCTCAAGAACCAGTTCTTGACTCAAGAATCTTGAGGGACCTGGCTCAGGATCCTGAGCTAGGATCCCAGCATGGACAGATCTACATCTAACCTTGTTCATCTTCACGGATGGGTCTGATAAATTTTGACTCATGTTTTTGTAGAAGTGTAAACTTATGAGCTGAGGCGTTTCCTGTAGGACCCGGCACGAGGGTGTTTAGTCCGGCGGCACTCTTGTTGTATGTCGAGAAACAAGCAGTGGCGACTGTGTGTGATGACTTGACTTGGCTGTTAAGAGACAAACACCCGAAGTGCCTTTATAGTCCCAATCAAGTCTTTTACAATGCTTACTGTTCTCTCTCATCACTCAGTAATTCAAACTACTCCATCTACGTAACTACCGATAGTCTGTATTACCAGTGTTCGATGAGCTAAAACATTAGCACTCTCTTAATACACATTATCTAGACCTCTTCCTAATCCATTGTTCATGTGCATTCAGTGTTATAACATCAGTTTACCTGTATGACCCGGCACGAGGGTGTTCAGTCCGGCGGCACTCTTGTTGTATGTCGAGAAACAAGCAGTGGCGACTGTGTGTGATGACTTGACTGGCAACTGTTAAGAGACAAACACCCGAAGTGCCTTTATAGTCCCAATCAAGTGCCTCGTCCCTTCGAGCCGGCGACATATATCCTTTCTAGCAAACCGTGTCAGATTACCTCGTTCTCTCTAATCTAAATGAAGTCGGTCAAGATTGGTCATGGCAGAACTTCTAGGTTCTGCCACCTATTACTCATTCTAAGGATTGTTCCCGCCTGTTGATCAGAGCTGGTCTGGCCACTATTACTCTCCTGAGGGAAAGGCACACGTCTCTCTTCTAAAATATAACACTTCCCCTTGCCTTTTCCTCACAAAAACTTGGCCAGACCTAGCGAATCACGATGTCCTTGAAATACCTGTCTAGTCAGAGGCTTAGTAAAGATGTCTGCCACATTTCTGGCAGATGGGACATATCTCACATCAACTTGCCCCAGTGCAATAGCTTCCCGGGCAAAATGAAAGCTAATTGCTATGTGCTTGGTGTGCTTAATAAACACTGGATTTCTGAGGTGGTTAATGCACCCCTGATTATCACAGTGAATCTTAACGATCCATGGAGAAACTCCAATTTCCTCCAGGAAGCCTTTCACCCAATTTGCCTCTTTGACAGCTGCGCTTGCTGCCATAAACTCAGCTTCAACAGTCGAGGTGGCGACTGCTGACTGCTTCTTGCTTCCCCAAACTACAGCTCCCCCATATACTCGAATGACGTAACCTGTAGTGGAGAACCGATGATCCTGATCTCCTCCATAATCTGCATCTACGAACCCCTCCAATTCTGTATCCTTCCCTCCCAGGACTAGGACCAGATCTCTCGTTCCCTTTAAGTACTTCAGCACCCGAATGGCTTCATTCCAGTGTGCTGTAGTGGGATTATTCTATAGCGCGAGAGAACCCGCACTGCCTGTGCTATATCTGGCCTCGTGGTATTTGCTATGTACAACAGTGACCCCACCAGCTCACAGTATCGGTGGCCAGGAGGCAACAGGCTCCCAGCACCAATACTGTCACTGTTGTCTTTACACATAGGCCTCTGAGTGGCCACGAAATCTTTGGTCATTGGGGTGTCTGGCCCCAATGACTCCAGATCCAGCCCAAATTTCTCTACCAGTGCATCAATCTTAGGGATGCAGCTTAAGGAAATAAGCCCTTTATCCCTATCTCTCACTACTTGGCAACCCAAGAAATCTTTCACTTCTCCAAGATCATGGATGGTGAATTCTTGCTTGAGCAGCCCCTTCACTCTCTCAATCTCTCCCATTCCCTTTGACACAATCAGCAAATCATCCACATAAATTAACACAAATGACTTCCCTCCATCTACAGAACACTTCACATAGACACCTGCATCACTCTTGCAGACCTCATACCCCATGGTATGGAGCTTTTCATTAAGAGTCTTATGCCAGGCTTTGGGTGCTTGCTTCAGGCCATATAATGCCTTCTTCAAGCGGCAGACAATGTTGCCATCCCCATTTTCAAATCCAGGTGCTTGTGTAACATACACCTCTTCTTTTAACTCACCATTCAGGAAGGCAGTCTTGACATCCACCTGATGGATCTCAATGCCCTCCTTGGCAGCCACAGCAAGTAGTGCCCGTCTAGATCCGTAACTGCTGGTTGGGGCAAATACTTCCATGACATCTACCCCAGGGATTTGCCTACACCCCTGAGCAACCAGCCTGGCCTTGAATCTGATGACATTACCATGGGCATCCATCTTCACTGAAAATATCCAGTGAACTGGAATCACCTTATTTCCACGAGGTCTGGGAACATATTCCATCACCTCATGGGCATCCAATAAGTCTTGCTCCTCCTGCATAGCAGCCTTCCAGTACTCCCACTGTGGGGACTGCTGTGCTTCTCTCAACTTGGAGGGCACACTAATCTTGCTAAAACGCACCCCAGTGTGCTTCCCCTTTTCTCCCTGCTTCTCATCAGTGCCATTCACATTCTCTTCAGGACTCACTACTCTTCCACTGACATGCGCCGCACTGCAGGCAGGGGCAGTCTGGGCTGCCTCTGGATTTCCTCTCGATCCCTCTCTCTCTTCGACTCGCAGTGTGCCTTTTCAAGCTTACTCCTTCGCACACTTACATCATCCTCCCAAACACAGGTACCTCTTGGAAAGCTCTTGTAATCTGGAGTCTCAACACAGTGTCCAAGCTTCCAATTCACCTCCTCTGTCACACTCGGACATGTCTGATGAGCATCAGCCTCACCAGATCTCTCACAAACATGGCTGGCACAGTGAGTCGTGTGTGTGCACTTCCCCTGTTGCAGGCGTGCCAGATCCTCTCTCTCTCTTTGTCATCCTCCCACCAAACATGAGCGCTGGGGCGCTCGCCCAGCCGCACTCTCACAAACAAAGCCCTCAGACGTATGGCTGGCACCACATTGTTCCCGGTCTGGGGTCTGAGATGGGCAATTCACACTCTGCTCACAGCTCACATTGCTAACATTGCTCTCAGGCACAGAACAGGTCCCACCCGGGCAACTCAGCTCACTTGGACCAGTGTCAGTCTGTTCAGAGACTGTCGCCCACTCATCACTCACATGAATTGCAGGTCTCTCATGATCCTGACCCATGTCCTGCACTTCCCCTGGTCCCTGTGACATGCTGTCACGTTCAGTCAACCCCTCTCGCTCACACCTCTCCCCCTTTTCCCGTGCCAGCAGGATTTCACGCGCAGCAGTTCGTTGCTCGTAGCCTTGCAATCGAGTCTGTCCAGCCGGCGGCTGGTCTGCACCGTCGAGAGGTGCGTCTCGGAAGGACTGCTGTGCTCGCTCCAATAAGGTTAGATGCGGTTCACAGTTTTGGCTCCCTCTAGCCATGTTGCGGAGTGTCTCCATCATCCCGGACTGGTCCAGGTTCAGCGGTTGCGATTCGCCTGTGGGTCCAGTGGAGCGTCCGCTGGTTGCCTCCTCTGGGATGCACTTCCCCTGACAGGCAGGCTTGGTTGTAGCCTCGTCAGAGGGTTCTCGGAAGGTGCTGTCAGGCCTGTTGCTGGAGCTGGGTGTGCTGACAGTTCCTTCCTGATGCTGCCTGGAGGGTGTCTGTGAGAGGCTCACTGGTCTGCAGCTGGAACTGGAGGTCTTCTGGGTACGAAAATTCTGTGCTTGCCCAGGGATAGTGTTTACTCCCACTCGAGAGGCTCCTCGAATGTGTTCTACAAATTCCACGTCTCTGGTTTCTCTCCAGACTCCCCCTCCCAGGTAGATACGAAAAGCTTTGGACACTGGAGAGTATCCAGTAAACATGCCAGGCACTGCCTTAGCGAGAAACCCCCCTCTGATGGTCTGGAACATGGACAAAAGCCAAACATCCCAAGTACGTAAGAGGGAGACATCTGGTTTATATCCCATAAAGGTTTGAAAGGGGGTGAGAGGCCTGCCTGTGCTGGGTCCCATATTCAGGAGGGTGCATGCTGTTTCCAGGGCTTCTTTCCACATCACAGGGCTAGCAGCAGCAAAATTAAGTAGGGTTCTGGTTCGCTCCTTCAAGGTCTTGTTGGCTCGCTCTGCTATCCCATTCTGCTGCGGGGTGTATGGAGCAGACATCTCCAATTTAGTGCCCTGAGAAGCACAAAACTCCTTGAATCTGGCGTTGACAAATTCAGTTCCTCTGTCGCACCGGATACACTTTATGTGACCCTCTTTCATCTGCCAGAACATAATAAGGTCTCTGACAACTGATCCAATGACATCCTTTGATTTAACTGGCAAGACAGCCTTCCATCCAGATGCCTCGTCTGCCACAGTCACCCAAAAGCGTTCTCCTGTGATTGCAGCTGGGGAGATGGGCCCACTGTGTCAATAGAATTCTGTCGAGAGGGTTCACGCAGTCTGGAACTTTCTCCAAAGGGAGGGCGAGTGTGCTTCCCCTCTATACAAGCTTCACAATACTTCGGGCAATTTTCACATGGTGACAGGGAGGTATTGATGCCAGTGACCAGCTGTTCATTGCTCAGGCGCAGCATCCATGGTTCTCCCGGTGTCCCATTCTACTATGCCACAGAAAACGTCTGGCATAGTCATGCTTTAGGTTTTTCTTGGATTTGTTCTTCACTGCAGCTGTCACTGGGATGGGCTTCTCACTGAGGCAACGGGAGGCAGTCATGTATGTAATAAAGCCCATTCTCTGATCTGACTGGCATTCTCCATCCATTTGGGCCAGAGACAGAGTAAATGCACCCACACTGTCTGTGGTAAAGCTGGCACCATCACGGAGGGCAGCAGAAACAGACATGATGTTTGTCGTTGCAGAGGGAACACACTGAACATGATGCAGCCACATGGATGCATTGTGGTCAAAAGGCAT
>KV908663.1:72028-85287 GCA_002005505.1 Botryococcus braunii
AATGATGATGCACACTGGCATCAAGGCATATGCCACAAAGAAGGCTCCCCAAACCTGCAGCACCACATTTGTCCTGTCAGCCTGCCTGAAGGGTGACAGTCCTGCTCCTCGCACTAGGCTTGTGCCCCAGTACCCACTTATGCATTCTCCTTGCATGCATACAGGTGCCTGAAAGTCGAGTGTGTCCCTATCACTGTGCAAAGGCATCCCGTTACTGCAGCGATGCAACTAAAACAAAATTAATCCCGCTTGATGAGCCACACTTCTCTGCTATACACCTGAGGCGCCTAAAGTTTGATCTTTACAACTTCAGGAATCATGGGCCCTATACTTGTGTACAAGTACATTTTAAGTCCAAGTACAGAGGCCAACTGTGGCAATCTACAATCCGCACCATGGGCTTTGTTGGGATGAGTTTGGCGTAACAGGAAGGAAATTCCTAGAGATGGGCAGGCCTACACGAGAAGGGTGAGTGTTGCGAAAGGCAAGTACTACTGTCAGAAAAAGACTCTTGCCAAGTCGTGCTTGGACTGGGGTCTCTGGTATGTGACACATCATTGACAGGGGTGCAGACGATCTTTTCACAAAAGCGGAATCACTAATTGTGAGACTGCTGCAATCACGACGGGTTATAATAAACCAATTGTTTGAGCATTCTCACTCTGCCACGCACTCTCCTTCTTACTGATAGTGCTTGCAAGCCCCGTCAAGCTGCGGACGACCCAAATCCAAGACACAGTGCACACAACTTGCAAACCCTACGCTGCGGGTGTGATTCCTTCCAGGGATGCTAAAACATAACTAATGGCCTTTCATTGAACAGATTTGGATGTTGAGGGTTGTGCCAAACCTTGAACCAGTTGAAAAGTTCTGGTGTCAGGTGCTCATTGGATGCAGGATCCATGCTCTGTAACAGTTTCACCCCTGTCTCTGCATGGAGCCACACAAGATCGCTTAATGCCAACTGGCTAAATGTGCTTTTTCAGTCCCCACCGTGGGCACCACAATTATCCATGCCTTGTAAATATTTCACCAAAGCCTCTGCCTGGAGCCACGCATGATCGCTTGAGAGGCAATTGGCTTTATGCGAGTTTTCAATCCTATCAGTGGGCACCGCAGTAATCCATGCCCTCTAGGATTTCCACCAGTGTCTCTGCAGGGCACCCACACAGCAAGTTGGGTTGGAAGTATTTAGCAAGCTAACGCTTAGACATGGGTACCACAATAATGCCAAAGATAGTTGTTTTGATGCACTCTGAGGAGCTGAACAATCAGTTGGTGGTTGAAACACGTTCCATTCGCCTCTTCAATTTTGTCCGAAAAAGGCCTAAGTTTTCCTGGCCATGCTGGGTCGTGACACAGCTCCCTCATCATTGTCACACCACGCAGTAGCTAGGAAATGCCAAATTAGCGATGTGAAGGGAGGAAAGTAAGTGCAATGCGAGCAAGTTTGCAGGGGGATACAGGACCCCCCATCCCCTTTTCTGCGTGCGTATGTGTGCCTGGGAAAGGGGTGCACCCGTGCACACGCATAAAGAGATAATTTAAAGAGATAATTACTGTTATAAACAGATAGTATTTTTTAAAACACACACACACACACACACACACACACACACACAACATGCGCATGTTCCACTTGCTCCATCTTACATACTCAGTCCAGAACAGTCGCAAGTGCACCCGGGCAAAGTCATATGAAGAGGCTTAAGTGAAGGTACAGAGGTTGGATGGGGGATAAGGGAATCGCAGAGTGGGGAGATGGGCAGATACAAAGCAAGTCAACATGAAGTACAAAAGGAAGGGAGAAGTGGGGCTAAGGAAGAGACAAAGAGAGGCCTGGCGATAGCCTTTGGAGCATTGGGCAGGCATATCTACCTGTCCTCCTGTGATGCTTTAGGAGTGCTGCGCAGGCTTACATACCGCAACAGCATTGAGAGTTTTGGGCAGGCATATGTACCTGTCCTCCAGTAATAATATAGGAGTTCTGGACAGACTTATCTACCAGTAATTCAGCACTAGCATTGGGAGCATTGGGCAGGCATATCTACCTGTCATCCAGCGGAGTGAAAAGACCGCGGCCGCAAGGCTGAACAAGAATGCTGCAATGGAAAGGGTGCCCCATGGGCAGTCTCCAGCCCCAAAGATGGCCAGCCACTGCCATGAGGTTCCTGGCCCGTCATACACGTTCTGGGTGGGCAGTAGTACCAACTCTGTAACCAGCAGCATAAGCCGCACCGCAACTGCTCCCCAACACACACACCAACTTTAGAGCCACAACCATCCGACTTGTATCATTAATACGTCTGTGGGGCATGAAGAAATTTGAACATTCCTTCATATTCCTTTTCCCTTGCAGAATTAATACATCGTGTAGCCAGTTTGGGGACTTTCATGGGCGGGGTGGGGGTTTGGACGGCACCCTAGGAAAAGCCCGGCGGAATGAAGGGGAGTGGAAAGTAACAGCTGGGCAGCGTCAGCAAACGCGTCATCAAGCTCCTAGATACCATCAAACGGCATTGGAGTGCCTAAAATAGAGACAGAGGGCAAGGAGGCAATCGTGGAGCGGCAAGGCAGGGTTGACCAAGCCGAACACGAGAGGCGACATCAGCAAGGGGCTCATGGGGCAGCCATACAAAGGGACAAACCAGTCAGTGAGGGAGCAATCACAGCCCATGAAACATAGGCCAGGATTCCCAGCATTGCGTGATTCAGCCTGCGATTAAGATCCCCCGAGTACGTGTCCAGGGTATACACCTGCCTCCGAATGTAGTTCCAGTAGCTCGCTACACTATGATCGCCATCCAACCTGCAATAATGAAATAGTGTCAAACAAATTCCGATCAGATGATTACATCCCAGGACATCACATTCTGGGAACATATCCTTCACCTAGCTCTTTTCTACCAACCCCTCCGGACATGTCCTTCACCTACCTCTTTCCTACCAACCCCTTCTCCTCTTCCCCCTTTTGTTTCTCCCCGTCCCCTCTCTCTCTCTCTCTCTCTCTCTCTCTCTCTCTCTCTCTCTCTCCCTCTCCCTCTCCCTCTCCCTCTCCCTCCCCCCCCCCCCCCCCCCCCCCCTCCCCCCCCCCCCCCCTCTCTCTCTCTCTCTCTCTCTCTCTCTCTCTCTCTCTCTCTCTCTCTCTCTCTCTCTCTCTCTCTCTCTCTCCTCTCTCTCTCTCTCCCCCTTCCCCCTCTGTGTGTGTGTGTGTGCATGCGTGCGTGCATGTGTGTGTGTGTGTGTGTGTGTGTGTGTGTGCATGCGTGCATGTGTGTGTGTGTGTGTGTGTGTGTGTGTGTGTGTGTGTGTGTGTGTGTGTGTGTGTGTGTGTGTTGTGTGTGTCCCGGGGCGCACGAACGTGCGCAAGCGCTTCTCCCTGATCCCTGATAGTCAGGTAGAGCACCGTCATTCTACCCAGCGATCCCCTTTGAAAGTTGCAATGGCATGAGCCAATGGCTTTGAGCATCGGCTGAACAAGAGTTGCATCTATGGCAGCTGTTGCACACGACAGCAAGAAGCCCCACCGCCCTGGCATTTCCAGTAACAAAGAGATGGACAGCAAAGAGGAGATAAAACTACCAAATGAACAAAGACGAATGTACATCAACACCCCGAACCAGGGCTCTTGCAGGATATGATGCAAGATGAAATTTCAGATTGATCGCGCGATTGTGTGTGAAGGACAACACAGAGTAGGACAATTGTGCTGAAGCACAAAAAAAATGTGAAAGTCCCCTTCCTGTCCACCTGCAGGATGTCATTTCATTTGGCAAGTAACAAGCAGACCTCATGGCCCTAGTCAATGGTCGCAATATGGAAACCAGTGCTGGGGGATTGCACTTACCACTGAGGAAAGACAGCAAATGAAGGGCAAAGTATTGGAAGGTGGTGTTCCGAACAGTGTGATGCCATGATTAAGTCATCCGAATAGCCTCCATCACTCCAAGCCTGTGGGCATTATCGTTCGTCAATACCTCATCCATGTGTGTCAAACTGACAATGTAAGTCCGATACTTGATCCCCACACAGACATGGGGCCCTTATTTTGTAACGGCAGATCCTCACACGTGACCAACGCACATTTCCCCACCCCCTCTCCACCACTCTCATGCTCCTCATGCTCCAGTGTGTTGCAGAAGGTACATCTACTATATTGGCTTACTATCGGCATGAGTCCCAACGGGGCTCAGGCTATGCTAGAAACTTTACTCTGAAACTTTACTCATTTGCAGGCCCCAAGAAGCATCTCTGTGTGTTGTAATGTCCAACCACCCCTCCCCAGTATGCATCTTGTTATACCCCCTTTCCTGTCCCCCCCCCCCTCACACTCTCTCTCTCTCTCTCTCTCTCTCTCTCTCCTCTCTCTCTCTCTCTCTCTCTCTCTCTCTCTCTCTCTCTCTCTCACACACACACACACACACACACACACACACACACAACACACACACACACACACACAAACTGGGGGGGGGCACGAGGAAAAGGAGAAGGAGAGTTTGAGAAGATGAAGTAATAAGGAGGGAGAGGGGTTTTAAAAAATTGCCTCGGGGAAAGCGAGGGCAGACAGACAGACAGACAGAACAGACATGCAGCACGCAAAAAAAAAAAAAAAAAAAAAAAAAAAAAAAAAAAAAAAAAAAAAAAAAAAAAAAAAAAAAAAAAAAAAAAAAAAAAAAAAAAAAACGATTAGAAATGTCAATAAGAGAATGGACCTGCCTTCATGATTCCAAATTTGTCGTCCCGGAGCGCATTGAGGGGCAGCAGCATGCAGCCCCCCCACACAAACAGTGTGTGCTGTTGGATAGAGAAAAATATCGATAGCGGAGCGTGGTAGGTAAGCACACAATAGGTCCACAGGCTTGATCTATCACCTGGTACATCAATTGGGTAGCCTGCAAACAGCACAACCCAGGATAGCGGGGGTGCTACCATTCAAACTTTGCTCATACTTGCGTGTCTGCAAAACAATTTCTACTTAATTCCCTTTCCTCCTTTGAAATGGGTAATGGCCTTTCTAACCGAGGGGCCAAAATGGAGGGGCGAAGGGGAAAAAACTTGTTTACCCTCTATCCCAAACTGACTGCATTATCTTTAAGCCTGGAAACAGATGTGTCTAAAAGCTGTCATCAACCAAAGAGAAGTTTAAAGGTTAAATCCCAAATTGATAGAGCTCCTCGGAGTGTCTATGCATTCAGAGTCCGTCTTTCTTAGTGATCTCCATCTCCAGTGTGTCCTTAAAACAGCGCAGCATATCGCTGGAAGATGATACAGGCTATGCACAAGTGAGCTCGAACAGAAGACCGCTCAAGCTTTCTTCCCTGTTGACGCGTTCTACCCTGTCATTGCTGGCTCAGGCAGTGTCTGGAGCCCTCATCCCCTCTCTTTTCAGGGGTCATGAGCTTACCTGTTGCCATGAAGTACGAGGGCTCGGCCTCCATTCTTTCTACCAGCATTTCCAACGCGGAAGGTGGCAGCACCACATCATCGTCCAGGCACAGCACCCACTTATGCCTCATGTCTGCTGCCTGCTGACAGGGCACACAGCTCAGACGACAGTCTTAATTTCCTGTTGAATGCTCGTATGCAAGACTTGTTCTTGTGGTTGCACCATCCCAGGAACGAACAAGCCACGAAGCCTGATTCTCATTGACCAGCGTCCCCTGACTGACCAAGCACCTGCACAGGTTACGAACGTCTATCCTAAAGTCCTGATAGCTCCCTTGAATTTCTTACGTTCAGTGTTGGGAGCCCCTGTGGAAACCGCCTCATGCAGCGTCGAGGACAGCAGCATTTTAGACGACGCTGAGCATGGTTCAGGTGGCTTTACCATGAAGGTTATGCCTGTGATACACTTGGCAGGAGGACAGGGCGGAAGCAATACACAGGCTGCAGTTTGACATCGGGTAAGCCTGGAATTGCTTACACGCCCTGCAATAGCTTCAGCTGCATGTACAACTAAACATGTTCACAAAAAAAGCAATCTAGTCTTGATCACAGCTGTCAGCTAGGCAACTTTCAAGTTGTAATGGCGCTCCACAATTAAGCCACAGTAAGCCAGGTGGTTAAATGTTGAATGACAAACTGCAGGGTCACCCACACTATAACTTGGCACTGGTGTGCGTGATTACATCAACTTGATCGAACTCAAGCTGTCAAAGCCATGCCTTGACACACAAGGTTTTAGAGATGTTCCCACCCGAATTCCCTTCTGGAGATTCCATATTTTTTGACTGCATTTCGTTGCCTGCCCAGAAAATACTACTTGTACCGCTACATCTTTATGTTTCTGTATCAAGTCGCATATGAAGGACAAGGCTGCATCCTCTGGGCCCTCCAGTACAAAGATGAACTCGATAGGGCCACCTGCATCCCATCCTCGCCACCAGTGCCTTACAACATAAATCATGGGAAAAGCCTCCCGATGAACATACAAACCAATCTTGCATAAGATGATGCCTTCCCCTAAGTGTCATTTACGCGCCTGCAGGCGCATGCCTGCCCATGCACACACACACACACACACACACACACACACACACACACACACACACACACAACCACACACACACACATGCACACGCACACGCACACACACACACACACACACACACACACACACACACACACACACACACACACAGAGAGGCAATATAACCCCTCCATTCCCACCCTGTCGCTGCCGCACCCCTCCAAGTCCATCACCTTCCACTTCCTTAGGAATGATGCCAGCTTTCATGTAAGTGCAAGCAATCACACAATCCAACCACCTTGCCTGCTCAGATAAACAATGTCAGCAGGGAAAATAGGGCCTGTACTTCATTTCAGTTACTACCTGCCTCCTCAAGAGCTGTAGTTGGGGATACAACCAAAATGTGGCCGAAAACCAAGGATGCACTCAGTACTCAGCCAGTGGATCCCAATCCTCGTTCTGTAAGAGGGACACACAAGCACAGGGAGGTGGGGCACACGATACTGTTGCTTCAGATGTGAAGTCCAATTTTCAGTGGAACGTCGTCGGCATCCTTTGACAGGCAACACCACAGTCACCCCTGGCAGATTAAGGCCCTGCACGCGCCCCCTTCTGTTCATCTTTATCTATTAACGAGACACCAGCAAAATCTTGATATGTTAAATTAAGATGGTTCACTTCAAAAAGCGCATATTGCTCTATTGTGCTTGAGCGTAACTTCAAACATTGCATCTTGTTCTATTGTGCTCGAGGGGTAACTTTCAAACATTGTATCTTGCTCTGTTGCACTCAAATGTACACTTCAAACATTGTATCTTGCGCCGTTCAACTTCATGTTTGAAGTGTACCAAAGGTACGCTTCAAACATTGTAACATGCTCTGTTCCGAAGGTGGCAACTCTAAGCCAACCTTCCCCTTTTACTCATGCGAAGACGGCAATCAAAGATTGGATTCTTAGCTACCACAGATATACCCTTGGTTCATCTGTAGAACTTTTGTTTGTCAGCACCCAAGTGTGGGACTTTGCACAAGCAACATTGCATACTGCATCGCTTTCTCCGATGCAAGAAGGCATTCCTGAGGCCGGTGTGGCATGAAGGGCCCCATAAGGTTTACCGGCAGAACTTGCGTGAGCCCTGATCAGAGGATGTGATACAAAACGGGATCAACAAGGGAAGTATGGAGAGACTAGGGGATTCAGAACTACTGCCTTGGCACATGCCTGCGTCCGTCCAAGCTTAGTGGGCAGTATGCGCTCCCTTTCTAAGCGTTTTGCCTCCTGGAGACGCATGATCCCTGCCCACGCCCATCCCACTGCCAGGATAGCCAAGAGACATGCGCCTTGAAACTGCACTCACAAATCGGTGCAACTTAAGATTTGACCAGGACAGATGTCTTACGGTGGTAGTTGCTAAAGTGTTCAGATTTACAAACACGGCTTTAGTTTAAGCCCCCTTTACATCACTGTTGTGTCATGGGTTCTTATCGTCAAACACTTCTGAATTTGAATCAGTGCTTAAACTATCAAATTCTGCACCTTTGGCCAGTGTCACATCCTGAATGCTTGGGGAAAGAAAGGTGCAACAGGTATCTTAGGGAGCCGCGAAGAGCTGGCTTGCTGATACAGGACAAGACAAATATGCGCAATTCACTACAGCACACTGTTTGGGGCAAACAATACATTACTCCAACTTTTACAATTCACCAAGAGAAGTGATGAAGAGAAACCCAGGAAACAACTTTTGAGCAAAACAAAAGTTAGGGAGAGCACCTGTAAGATAGTTACAAAGGGATGACACAGAAATCTGTTTCCTGCCTCTACAAAGAGAACAGCCGCAGCAAGTGCATCATTTAGTTTTACTGGAAGGCTGACAAGCAAACTCGGCTGGTCACCCTCGAGTTCCTCAATGGAGAAGGTAAGAAAGCGCATGGAAATTTAGCAATATGACAAGATTGCAGGTTCAGACGGTAGCCCCTCTGCCTTGGAGGGCCCCCATTGACTCGCAACCAAGGCGCGGACCCAGGGCAAGCGGCTTTGTCAGGTCTTTCCACTCACAGAACTTATTGGGACAACACTAGCATAGTCGGCAAATCGACCACAGAAGCTAAAGCAAACCCAATTGAACAAAGCAAACCATCGGTTGCTTGCCGTCGCACACGACTTCAGGGCGACCACGCCTATCGCCTATCAGATACAATCATGAATGGAAGAGGCTGTAAAACACTGGTTGAATTATTGTATTTGTAGAAAATGCACACTCACAATTACAGTTACTGCGAGACTCCCAACGCGCCGACTCTAGTCAAAATTCAAAAAGGGACAAGCAAAACGAAAGTCCATCTAAGCACGTAATGAATGTTACCAATAGGACAAACTAAATGTTTTCAGCTGTGGCGTATATAACCCCATCCAGTTCTGTTTGTAATGGGTACATATCCCCGATCTGACCAACCCAGATGATCGCACAAATGTACGTCGTTTGAACATGTTCACGTGCCATGTGCGATACAATACTCCACTGCGGAATCCTCCGCTGCGAACCGCTTTCCAAATCAAAGGAAAGCCTTGATGGATAAATTTTAAACTAAGGAGCTGAAAATTCATATATAGCATGGCGACGCTGGGTCGAAGGGGGTTAACCACGTGCAAGAAATTGCTTTCAACGGGGAGTCTCGACTACGTGCACATCCGTGCATTTACTTCGCAAAAACTGCCAGACCTTCCTTATGATTATGGGTAATGTATACTATAGTCCTGCCGTATGTTAGTGTCCGTGGTTCGGCCGAAGTGACGATGCAGGTGGGAGGGGTTGTAGGATCCTGTTAGCAAGATGCTTAAAACACTGTCTTGGGGCGGTAAAGTGTCAAAATTTTCTATATTTGGTTGTATGGGACATATGGTCGATCCGATCACTTCTTTATGTCATGGAGGACAGTAGGGTTAAGGTTACTTTGTAGACAACGTCGTTCTGGCATAGACTCCTCTCTGAGCGGCAGGTCGGCATCATAAAAGGGGCCATCTTTATAATGGGGGTCCTTGTAAGAGAGTTTCAGTGACTGTTCAGGGCGCTGGAGCCTGTGATATCTGGCCCAATAATGGAGTTGCACCATAGCAAGCATCACGCAGCTTATGTGAATGGACTCAACGCAGCTTTTGAAAAGTTGGACGCGGTAATGCAATAATTCTCGCTAGGTGTTCGTCAAGGCACCAGTCAGTGCTGGTGTGTGGTACCCTCAGCGGAGACTTTTATGATGGTTGCACTGGATGAGGACCCGAGAATGGGGAAAAGCAGCACTGAGATGCTCCTAGACCTGCTTCCTTGTTCATGTATGTGACGGTGGTCCTGCTCATGTGCCTGACACTAAATCTCACACAGCTTTCACTGGCCTCTGAAAACCCAGGGAGTTCTACATGTGCAATCTCATCAGATACAAACTCTCAGGGTAGCACATCAGATCTTCCATGTGTGGTGGAACCTGGCTGTTAAGCGCTTTTACAGACTGTAACCTCCTGGTATGGTCTTACAGGACCACACAGTGACTGCTAACGCACGGGCTTGGTAAGAGGTGGGATTTTGGCTGGGAGGGTTTCAAGAACAAGGATCTGATCTTCGTTGGCGCTGTGGTTTTGAATAAAATTCTTGTCTTTTGTTGCTGCTGCTGCTGTCTGCTAGCTATTCCCTAATTGGCTTCCGGACGTACAAAAGGGTACTATCGCATGACAGAGGAGCAGATAAGTTGGAACTTCGTTGACACACTGAACCAAGTACTGCATTTAGTGTTTCATTCAAAGGTGGTTGGTTGAACGTTGCGTGGTTGCATGTTCAGGCGACTGCAAAGAATGACATTGCTGCCATCATCGCTTTGGAGCCTGCCATTCGATTCAACGGTGGAGGTGAGGCAAGCTTTGTCCCTACTATTGAACACTGCAACTCCCAAGCGCTTCGGACTTTGGATGTGTTATAATGCTCTCTGACCAAATACCAACGCAAAATGCCAGCTTTTGCAGAGCAAGGGTTTTAATTGTGCTCGAGGGTTCCTTAATCAGGACCTTTGCAACCGTGTCCCTTGACAGTCGTCACGAGCTTGTCAACCTTGAGGAAGAGCATAAAACTATTTTGCTTTCAAGCTGCTCTGATCCCCCATCTATGAGATGTGAAAGGTCTGAGGAGAAGGAAGGGCATGCCAAACGTAAGCCTTGTTCATGTTTCTGTCCTTGAGTCGTGAGTCAAGACATGTTTGGCCAGGTCACGTAAATCACAGCATCTTCTGGACAAACCTCGCACCTCCCAAGGTACATGCACTGACAGGCTGTTGATTGTCTTGACCATCAGAAAACGGTGTGCTTGACCTGTAGCTGAGATCAACACCATGTGGAGAATATCACCACGTCCCCTCAGGCTTTTTATTGAACATTGCCGCTTGCATTACTATGACAATCACTGCAATGTTGAGCTTCAGCTTGGAGAGTTTGATAATGAGCAGGAGCGCAAGCGGTGGTGGAACTATATTTGCTTGCCTTTTTACTTTGTCTAGGTGATTTGCCGGTTTGCTTTCATGCTTACTTTGTGGCAAAGCTAGCCAGCATCCAACCGCCGTTGAGTTGTGCAGAGACTGATACTTTAATGTTTTCACACACACACACACACACACACACACACACACACACACACACACACACACACACACACACACACACACACACACACACACCACGCACACACACACAGAGAGAGAGAGAGAGAGAGAGAGAGAGAGAGAGAGAGAGAGAGAGAGAGAGAGAGAAGAGAGAGAGAGAGAGAGAGAGAGAGAGAGAGAGAGAGAGAGAGAGAGAGAGAGAGAGGGAGGGAGGGAGAGGGAGAGGGGGAGGGGGGAGGGAGGGGGGGGGGGAGGGGGGGGGGAGGAGAGAGAGAGAGAGGAGAGAGAGAGAGGAGAGAGAGAGAGGAGAGGAGAGAGAGAGAGAGAGAGAGAGTGAGAGAGAGAGAGAGAGAGAGAGACACTCTCACTCACTCACTCAATCTCCGCCCCCCCTCTCTCTCCTCCCCCGTCTGAGCTGGTCTAAATGGTCTTGCGCACATGTGAAGCCCAGTAATGTGGGTTTCTAATTAGTGCATGCTTCTCCTCTTTGGCACACTGAAGCAGTGCTGCTCAGCCCATGGGCTAATATTACCACCACAATGCATTTTTCTCTAGGAGGCTCCAAACCTGTGCCATTTAGACTTCAGATGGTGTATGACATACAAGGCGACCAATGTCCGACATGAGGACTACTTAAATAAAGCACCTCCTTATTGAGTAATTTGCTGAGCAGGACTTTACTCCGCCATCTGGGGAGCTGCTGAATGCAATCAATGAGGAGTTTGGCTCCGTTGATGACTTAATCAGCAAATTTAATGCGGCATCAGCAGGTGTGCAGGTGCGCTGCACGTCCCAAGGAGCAGTTTGCTGAAGCAGTTACTTCTCAGAAACAAAAGCCTCAGCTTAGACATTCAAGCCTGGCAGGGCGTGTTTTGCTGTCCTGAACATCTTCACTGCTCTTCCAGTGTCTAATCATTTTCCTCTCTTCCTGTCGTCTCTGGTGTGTGTGTGTGTGTGTGTGGTGTGTGTGTGTGTGTGTGTGTGTGTGTGTGTGTGTGTGTGTGTGTGTGTGTGAGAGAGAGTGGAGAGAGAGAGAGAGAGAGAGAGAGAGAGAGAGGAGGGAGAGAGAGAGAGAGGGAGAGAGAGAGGAGAGACAGTGAGTGTGAGCAGTGTGTGGCACACGGTGGTGCGTGTTTATGTTGTGTGCTCCCTCTCTCTCTCTCTTCTTCTCTCTCTCCCTCTCCCCCTCTCTCCCCTCTCCCTCTCCTCTCTCTCTCTCTCTCTCTCTCTCTCTCTCTCTCTCTCTCTCTCTCTCTCTCTCTCTCTCTCTCTCTCTCTCTCTCTCTCTCTCTCTCCCCCCCCTTCCCGCTCGGTGTGTGTGTTGTGTGTGTGTGCGTGTGCGTGCGCGCGCTCTCTCTCTCTCTCTCTCTCTCTCCTCTCTCTCTCTCTCCTCTCTCTCTCTCTCTCTCTCTCTGTTCTCTCTCTTTCTCTCTCTCCCCCCCTCCCCCCTCTCTCTTGCGCATGCTTGCACGTACGTCCAAGCGTGCGCGCGCGCGCGCGCGCCACACACACACACACACACACACACATACACACACACAACACAGGCACACAGGCAAAGAGAAGGGGGAGGGGACGGGGGATGAGGGAGGGAGGAATGAGAGGGAGAGGGAGAGGGAGGGGGGTGTTTATGGAAGCAGGGAGAGGGAGCGAGAGGGAAGGGGGGGGGAGGGGGAGGGGAGAGGAGGGGGGGAGGGAGGGAGAGGGAGAGATAGAGATAGAGAAGACGGGGTGGGGGAAGGGAGGGGGGAGGGGAGGGAGGGAGTGTGGGGGAGGGAAGGAGGGGAGGGACGGAGTGGGGGAGAGGGAGGGAGGGGACACACACACACACCCCTTCACACACACACACACCACACACACGCACGCACCACACACACACAGACACAGACACAGACAGAGAGAGAGAGAGAGAGAGAGAGAGAGAGAGGAGAGAGAGAGAGAGAGAGAGAGAGAGAGAGAGAGAGAGAGAGAGGGAGGGAGAGGGAGAGGGAGAGGGAGGGTGGGAGGGTGAGTGGTGTGTGTGTGTGTGTGTGTGTGTGTGTGTGTGTGGTGTGAGTGTGTGGTGTGTGTGAGTGTGTGAGCGAGCGCGAGCGAGCGGAAGGCAGCCCATGGATAAGCACGCACTCATTTCTGTCAGTGTGGCTGGAGG
>KV908663.1:94138-134138 GCA_002005505.1 Botryococcus braunii
CCCCCATACAGACATGACCGGCTCTGCCTTTCTGGCATTTGGGAAATGTACACCAGGCCATACGTCAAGAATGTTTGTGTGCGTCATCACCTGGGCACCTGGTTATATCCATAATTTTTATTCCAAGGATGGGATACGAAGTCCAATAGCAAGGGTTTTACCTCAAATATTAATACTCACGATCCGATATCATTTGGCAGACAGACTCAGACATGGACAAAAACCCCTGGAACCGCCATTATTGCATTGTTTTGTGATTGGTGGTGGGTTGCTGATATGGTCAAATCCCCTGATGACATGGGAGATGACCGTGATGCTTTACTTATGTACCCACATCATTTTGCTGCCAGTGACGTGCAGATGTATGAAAATATGCAGGGCCCTTCTTGGATGCATAACGCCACATTAACTCCAGAGTA
This sequence comes from Botryococcus braunii, assembly GCA_002005505.1. NCBI lineage: Eukaryota > Viridiplantae > Chlorophyta > Trebouxiophyceae > Botryococcus > Botryococcus braunii. Next base: position 94,558 of record KV908663.1, read on the forward strand.
CATGGACAGTGGGCACCAGAGACTGAGTGCCACTGGGAGTGACAGCTCCGAAAATGACAAGCAGAGTGTTGATGGGCGGTCATATGCCAGCCATCCTCGAGGGTCCTTGTCAAATAGGCAGTTGCCTGGGGGCTTGTCAACATCCCCTCGACGTGGGTGCCCCACCTCTGGCAAATTAACGGGGTTGTTTTATGTTCCTTCATCGCAAAACTATGCCGGGGATTCTATCGCAGCAGGGGAAGTAGCAAATTGCGGTTGCTGAGAAACCTATGCTTGAACTATAGCCAATTCTTGTCCCTTACTTTCTGGTTGTCTTGTTTGTCTGCTTTGCGCCATTGATTTCGCCCTGCGCGCCACGAAGAGTGTCTTCTCAGACTTTTCTATGCTTTGCCCAATTCACTTAAAAGTCGAAAAACTGTGCTTGCTCGTGGTATGTAACTTATGGCTTATGTGTAGAGTGGATGTCCCAACACTGAGAGAAGAGCGGATCTTGTAGGCTGGCACTGAGTTGGCATGTTTTGGCGAGACAGGCGTGCCGAAGCGATCATCACAGGATGGGGGAGAGCCAAAGGTCTCTCTGGTTGATGTACGACCCTTGTGGCTGGAAGTGCCAGATGACAGAAAGAGGTACCCCGACTGGCTTTCATACAGCCAAGCACAAGTGCTTATTGCATCCTGATGTCATTGTACGGATTGCCGACAGTAACAGCAATTACAAGTGGTGGTGTGTGGTAACAGATATCTTCTGATTGAGGACTTGGAAACAGGAGATGTCTTGATGCCCCTGATCTACATGAAGGTAATGCTTTGCCTCTCATTTTATCGGCTTTCATTAGCCAACAACACAACAGTTCTGAAAGGGCAGCTTAGACGCTATACCAAACTCTTCAGAGGGTTCCTGTTCTGAAACGGGGATCTGGTTTCATGGGACTTCAGTTAAAACACAGGGGCATATTCAAATGGTTGAGGGGTACATTGCCCCATGTTTCTTGGGAAAAGGGCTCCTTATGGCTGACGTGATGCTCTCTGGGATTGTCTTGACATTGCACCAGAGTGTCTTTGAGGCAAATTACACCCGCAAGCTTTCTACCATGAACCACCGGATAGTCGAGGTTCCACCTGATAGCACGCTGGCCCACAACCGCAAAGCAACCGACCATCTTTGCTGGATTTGGGCATTTGAGAGTCCCAAACAAGTTAAATTGGTTGTACGCAAAGAATTGCGAGAAGACAGCTTTCCTCAGGTAGCCTCTAGATGTTAGCCCTTACACTGTGAGCGGCAGATAGGTACAATATACAGATACTGTGTTTTGTGTGTCTGTTCCAGCCTGTGATCCATGCGCTCTACCAGAAGAATGAACCAAAAAGTGAGGCATCCTATTTACCCGTTTGTTCAAAATTTAACTTTTAAAAACTCAAAGCAAGTTAGCTGTTAGCTGAGGAGCCTGTCACACCGATATAATTTAATCTTGCAGTTAAGTTTGATCACACCTGAGAGAGTTCAGAACATTGGCACTGCAGCGATCAAATTGTATATGTGACATATACTTGTATTCTACTTCTATACGTGTGTGCGGGGTTTTCCCCCTTCGGAGCCATCTGTTAAACATGCTGGCTCAACTGATACTCAGGAATTTTTTTGCAGGGGCACTTGCGGTTGATTCTTTTGCCAATTGTCTACAATGCGATGAGCCAGAAAAGCCAGTTGAGGCAGCTGCCACTTTATGCCAAGTTGCAGGCAGTCATGAAGGCTTCAACATATTGGCCGCTGCTGTACCACTCAGCAGAATCCAGGCAGAAGCCAGAAGCAGAAGGGTAAAGTCCTAGACCATAACAGCGCCACCCTAATGACAGCTAAGGCTGCATATCTTGTCAATTTTCATCCAACAGTGAATTGTCCAAGCCAGCAACCAAAGACCGTGAATGTCTGTTCCCAAGGACGCAGGAACACTGAGGACGGCTGCCTGGGAGCACTGTGTGCATCTGGAAAGTCTTAGGGAAGATATTCTGAAAACCTGGACATTTTGACGATATTATAGGTATCAGGAGAAAGCTGATAAGCTGATGGATGCTTGGGGACGTTGGAGAAACCCCTGCCATTCTTAGTAGGCAGTAATTGTCATTTTCTTAGCCACCAATGTAATGCATTTTCTGAGGTGATGTATGTGCATCATCCGCACAATCCCTTCAAACCTCGTAAACTGAAGGTGGTTATGGTTGTTGCAATTTTCTGTTGAAGAAATTACAAACAGCTCTTTTTTATTATCCAAACCTTTTTTCGCAGTCTGTTGGAATTGTGCAGGGAAGAGGATTGTAAACTATTTGATGGTCCCAGAGACTACAGGCAGACTCAGATGAAATATATGATGAACATTTCAGAGGCACAAGAGAGCGAAGGAGGTGGAAAGCGCAGCCGACAAGTCTATCAATACTCAACAGTATGAAATGGCCCGTAGTTATGAATTTTATCAAACAGACTTCCTAGTGGCATTGGTTGTTACACAAATGGGACATTTTTCTGCTGCCCCCTGTACACCTTGTTAAGACAGTTTGTCCACTCCCGTCTGTGTGTTGAGCTTTCTGAAAAGCAGGCATTTTGTGTCTTGTAGGCTACTGTCTGTAGTGAATAGGGTTTAGGGTCTTGCTTTGAAATCTAAAATCTGTTGGGGAGGGTGCGTACAATCATTTGGATTGGATTGGGTTCACTGTCCTTGTTCCATTGAGTTATGAGAACCTTGCTATGTGTGCTTTGACCAGTAGTCATTTTTGCGATCGCCTCGGCACCCACCTCGTAGGCATGCATGCTGCGTTGGGTGCACATTGTCCTTACAAGTATATGCTGGCGCTGGCGCAATCTATTCGTACAGCGTTTCACATACAAGAAATTTTGTAGGCATGGATATGGGTGCTGTTGAGGGCAGCAATGCTGTAGCGCATAATCATGTTCACCGTTGAGTGTTGATAGTCTGTATTGTGATCTCTAGTTGAAATATTAAAGATGGTGCCTAATATAAGAACACCTGAAAGATTCATCACAAGTGTCCTGCACAAACGTGGTTCGACTCTCTCAAAGAACTGCAGGGCTGCCAAATTTGAGGCATGTTGGTTTTGTTTACCTAATACCACACTTGTCTGGTGTGCAGGATGCTGGCATACAAGGCGGCATGGGTTCCAGCAACTTGTTGGAAGCCCAGTTGGCTGATCTGCGCGATGATTTTAGACGCTACAAGAAGGACATGGACGAAAAGTATGCAGCACTGCAGGCCGAACTACAAAAGTGTGGTTCATTCGGATATTACCTGCACCAATACTTGCTAAATATAGCACCGCCACCTCCTGCTATATTGCAGGTGAGTGTGCGGAGGAGGTCAGGGGTGTTGATCTGAGCCCTGATTGATGATTAAGGATGAAGGGGTGTTTACATGAGACATTGAAGATGGCAACTTTGACAAGTTGGTTATGAAGCCCTCAATAAAAGCCACTCGGCTGCCTACAAGGATCTTTCTTCAGCTGTGTTCAAGTTTCTGCGTTCCAAAGTCAGCCAAACCCATGCATAGACTTTCGTGCATTTGTTTACATGTGGCGAGATGTCCTTTCTGAATGAACCCCAAATACCGTGACTGATTTCCCTCAAACGTCTTGTCATCGCCTTTATTTGGTTTCTGTGGTGAATTTCTTGCGACCCACGCACTATGCATTGCTGATTTGGTGTGGATTGAGATGGGGACAGGCAAGTTGTAATTGTGTGATATGTTTCTTCCATCTATTCTATTCACTTGTTCAGGATTCTTCTGTGTATTCCAAAGCAGTTCCTACATTATCAGGATTCAGGGTATTTGTATGGTTGGATCTGATGTCTTGTACCCTTGCAGCCGCAGCATGTGGGCCAACCTGGACTTGCAACACCTGCACAACCATCCTTAGCACGCCCTACTCTACAACGTGGAAACAGCAGAGCTGACATGAGTGAGGAGTCATATCCGCCACCAACAATAGATTCCATCCCTGCTGTGGTATCCCTCAAACAAGCTTGTTCCCCAAGCAATTGTGATTAGTGATTTTCATAATTACTGGAGATATGGGCAGATTCGTGAATTGATGTTACTTTAGGTGAGGTGTTTGCTTATAGTGTGTTTGCTGTGAGTATGCGATGAAATGCTCGCAACATGTTGATGCAGGATAGATTTGGTGGCTTTTACATCAGTGGCTGGTCCTAGATGCATTTCGCATCTCCCTTCCCGGAGGCTTGGGACCAGCTGATGGCAGAGAGAAGGAATCTAGGTTTTGCAATGAAAGGATTTAAGGGTGGAGAATCTGGGGGCTTGCATATAGGTCGATCTGGGCAGAAAGGACAGTTCCCTCAACATCATATCTCAGATGTACACCTGCACTTGGGCAACTGTGCAGTGCAAGGTCTGAGGCAACTGTGCACATCTGCACACGTGAAATTGAATTTTGATCGGGCTAGCACTCAGACAAGTGTTTTGGCGCTCAGAACATTTGTCCCAGGCAACGAGCCTTCAAACGGTAGCTGTGTAGTCTTAGAGAAGGAACGTCTGCATCCCAAGGTCTCCATCAGCTCCACAGCTGCATTATTCTCTTACTCTAAGGCAGGGTGGGATTCCAAGGCAGGGTGGGATTGAATTTGCATCAAGGAGCCTCTGGCAGCGTTCTGCTGAACACTGGAGAACAATGCGTTTTGATCCCCAGAAAGATGAGTCTGCTATTCTTGTTCAGATGAATGGACCTTGATCACTTCGGGTTTGCCGGACAGATGCAAGGACCTCTGGAACCGGGCCCGCCCTCCGTGAATGTGACCACACCCCCTCTTCCAGTGGCATCCATTGGGCATGATGGAGCCATTCCCCCTTCAGGGCCACTTCCAATCCATCCCTTCCCCCCTTTTCAAGGTTGGGAAACTGCTTTGTCCCGACATTCGAATTCTGCTTGCGATCTGTTGACAACGCCCGGGAAGCATTTACACTATCTGCAAGTCAAGTGCCTTGAGTAAACGTGGAGAGTCTGCCTGCTTGGTGGGAGTTGCTTTAACTTGATTGTGATGTGCAATGACCTTGAACACAAAACATGGGCGTGCCTTCATGGAACCTAGCGGAAAGTGTGTACCCAGTGGGAGAGTCCATCTGCAGCGTCAGGCCTGCCTTGAAGTGAAAATGTCTGATGATGGACTTCAAAAAGCTTGCATGGCGGCACTCTAGCGCACTTGCATGATACAGGGTGGAGGGCATATGCTTGAAACGAACTGGGAGGCGCAGGTCCTGGAGGGATGGTGACCATGGCCCCGCATATGCTACCAAATGTGGGACCTCCCCAGCCGCAATTAATGCCAGGGTCCTTTCCCAGAGGGCCGAGCATGTCACAACTATTTTCTCTTGGCCAACAACTGGGCACTTTCTCAAATGTCAATTCCCATCAATTTTACCCAGGGCCAGGCTATACTGCACCTCCGGGCCCTGGCCGGGGCCCACTGTAGGCAATCACATTTGAGGGAAGGTAAAGATGAGGAGGGCATATCAACTGTCAGTCTTCAGTCTCTTCTGGTGTGGTGAACAGATTCCCCCTCCCCCCATCCCCGTACACACACAAATAAAAGAGGTTGCCACTCTTTCTTCCAAAAGAGGTTGGCATGATAGCAATTACTTCTTTTGGGAGGCCTATCCAAATGTCAATTTGGCGGTTGGCACATGACAGTGTCTTGCCTACGCATGTAGGTGATCAGGGTGGTGTGAAGTTCAACAAGCTTCGCCAAGGGATTCAAGCTTTGAGGAGGCGACTTCCCCCCTCCCCCCCCCCCCCAAAAAAAAACCCTGCGCGCGCGCACACACACACAGGCACACGCGCACACACACACACACACACACACACACACACACACACACACACACACACACACACACACACACACACACACACACACACTCACCCTCTAAAGATGATAAGCCTGATGGCACATTGTTTCCTTTTTTTGGGGCGAGAGGGGGAGAGGGGGCTTTAAAAGTCATTTTGGCAGTTGGCACGTGATAGTGTCTTGCGTGTGCATGTAGTTGGATGGGAGGTGTGAAGTGAAGTCCCACGAAGTCTCACCAAGGGTATGCAACCTTGTTGCAGGCTAATGGCCAAAAGGCACCCACCCTGGGGATATGGCCACCACTAAGACACGTGTTGGCTTTGAGGGGCTCTTGGTCCTGTTGAGGCGTACTCGTTGCCATTGGCACTACTGGGTTTTCCTGTTGATGACCATTGGCTCTGGCAAGATTTTCTTCTGCCGGCAATGTTTGCTGTACCCTAAACAATTTCTTAGGTAATCACGAGCTCAAGCAATATTGACCGTTTCTGGATTTAGCAGTGGGATCCCAGCTGTGAACATAGCGACACTGTTTTGAGGATCCAAAAGTATGGAGTGCAACTCGTCTGTACCGCAGGGAACATAGAGGGCTCTGATAAGCAGCGACACTCCTTGCTAAGGACCTTCAAGGAAAGGTCTCCGCAATGTTGCAGGGATGTCTCTGCAGCTGTCTTTAAAGAAAATTTTGGCAGCGCAAAGAATATAACGACTTAAAAGATCCTATTTTTGGTGGCATTAACGAAAGAAAGCTTCGAAGTAGAAAAGAAGTTTGTGGTTTTAGTTGGCGTTGGCAGTAAACAGGGCATGGCTTCAGAGTTGAGACTCTGGTGGACATTCTGTCGCAACGCATTATTGTTCCAGTTTAACCAGCACTGGCCCAGACGAGCCTGACAACCTAATTGTAAAATTGAGTTGTCGTCCTCTGTCAAGGCAATCCGTAGTTCTGCCCCAATCCAAGCCTATTGTAGTACGTCCTTGGCTTAGGGGAAAGAGAGGAGACATGACTGAGACAGTTTGCGAGCAATACTTGCATCGTGCTAAAGTTATGGGAGCGACCAGGAACCACATTGCATTCTTAAGGATTTAAGCCAAGTAGTCTCATTCTTTTGGGTCCAGTGCAATCTCGAATCAGTTAAGAAGGCACAATTGTGCGTTTCCTGTATATACATAAAGACCTGCGATCTGCAATCCGCATGGTATGGCAGTGCAGCCAAAGATATGATGAGAAGTGCTGTATGTAGTGTGGAGGGAAGTAAGTTGCTGTATAGGGAGAAGCAAGCACGGTTGTAGCAAGGTTGTAATTGAAAGAAGTAAGATGCCATTGTAACAATGGAAACACTCTGGAGAATTCTGCTGACATTACTGTGACGTTCGTGCCACGCATTCCAGCAATCCCTCCGTTTGGCGAAGTGTAGCGAAACGTAGGATACATGGTTCGCGCTTAGGATATGCTTCACTTTGATTCTAAATAAACGCATTAGAAAAGCATGGTGCTCTAGGGATGTCTTGCGTCACAGCATTTGTACGCACTAGCAAACATACATTTGTATCCCCCCCACCCCACGCACGCACGCAACCCCTCGCGCCCCGCCCCGCCCCCCCCCCCTTCTCTCTCTCTCTCTCTCTCTCTCTCTCTCTCTCTCTCTCTCTCTCTCTCTCTCTCTCTCTCTCTCTCTCCTCTCTCTCTCTCTCTCTGAGCGCGTGCATGCACCCACACCCACACCCCACCCACTCCCCCCCCCCACACACACACACACACACCCACCCACCCACCCCCGCCCGCCCGCACCCCCGCACCCCCGCCCCCCCCTCCCTCCCGCACGCGCGCGCACGCACACACGCACGCACACACACACACACACACACACACACACACACACACACACACACACACTCACACACTCACACACACTCACACACATCTATGTAACGTTTGTGGCGCACAATCCAGTAGTTCCTCCAAATGGCGAAGTGTTGCTAAATGAACGCATAGAGAAGAAGGGCGCTCCAGGGATGTTTTGCGTCAAAGCAATTGTACACACTGGCAAACATACGCCCCCCCCCCCCATCCCCCACCCCCCACCCACCTATCCACCCACACACACACACACACACACACACACACACACACACACACACACACACACCACACACACACACACACACACACACACACACACACCCCACTCACCCACCCTCACCCTCACACACACACACACACACACACACACACACACACACACACTCACTCACTCACTCACTCACTCACTCACTCACTCACTCACTCACTCACTCACTCACTCACTCACTCACTCCCTCCCTCCCTCCCTCCCTCCCTCCCTCCCTCCCTCCCTCCCCCCCCCTTCCCCTCCCTCCCTCCCTCCCTCCCTCCCTCCCCCCCCCCTCTCTCTCTCTCTCTCTCTCTCCCTCCCTCTCTCCCTCCCTCTCCCTCCCTCCCTCCCTCCCTCCCTCCCTCCCTCCCTCCCTCCCTCCCCCCTCCCCCTCTCTCTCTCTCTCACTCTCTCTCTCTCTCTCTCTCTCTCTCTCTCTCTCTCTCTCTCTCTCTCTCTCTCTCTCTCTCTCTCTCTCTCTCTCTCTCTCTCTCTCTCTCTCTCTCTCTCTCTCTCTCTCTCTCTCTCTCTGGCGCGTGCGCGCAGGCAGGCACGAATGTACGCACACATACATATGTACGCTCACCGCCAGAGCCACACCCACCCCCTTTGGCGCACTGTGGGAGTTTCTAGAATATGCCTGAGAAGGCAAAGGACGAAGTTCCCATTATGATTCCGAGCAAAGAGCTTGAATGCAGCTTTAATGTAGCACGAGTAGCCTGCCCTCCTAAGGAAGATCATGTTTCGTCTTCGCTGTTGTGCTGCTATCATTCCCAAAGCGACCCTTACCAGCAGTCCCATATGAACTTGCAACAGGATGAATAACATCCTATCCAGTCCTTCACATTTTTAGGGCAAAACCACGAAACGTAACTGCATATATGTATCACACAAGACGCCCTCTAGATAAATCCCAAATAGGCTTACCCACTTTCCAGACTTGGCATAGGAAGTGGATGGAAAATCGCGGACTAGTGCGCAAATCCATGCTCTAGCTTACACAATTTGTTGGGCTTAGTCTCACAGAGTGTCTTTATTCAAGACCAAGTAGTTCGTTGACATACCAGTATATCCAACACTAATGGTGTACCCTTGGGCTCATTTTGCATTACGAGGAAGAATATTCATAACATACTGGCGGTGGAATCCCGGGTCCTTGATGTCACCTCAGGTCCATGCCTCTTGCACATTCCCAGAAAAATCAAAGGCGAGGTTGTGTACTAGTCCTCATACAGGCAAACTGCAGTCCACGCGATGCTTTTCCCTCCCTGCTCCATCACTACGTTCCTCTGCATTAAGTGCGTGCTATGGTAGTAGATGAGAGCGACGACCCAAAAGCTCCTCTCTCGGTTAGTGTCAGTGCCACAGTCAGCTTCCCGCCTAGCCCGCAGTCCCAGATGGCATTTCTCCTACCATCACCGGCCTTTGTCCAAACACTGCCTACTAAACGACATGCATTAAGAAATGAAATCGGTTGCAAACATTAACGCAGTTCTCTCTCGAGGCATACACAGTGCTTCGCCGCATGGTAATCTGCTGCTGAAAACACCTGTTGCTTGCCCAGGAAAGGCCGTGCACTATGTGTCTCTGGCCAGTTGGTGGCCCGCCCCCTGGAAAGCGAGCAGTGACCTCCAGTGCCCCAAATGACAACACTAAGCGCAAAATGAAGAAACACGGTTGATAAAATTCCTGGATGGTTCCATGCTTTGCCTAACTATCTGCATATTTGTAGCTGGGTAGGGCTGTCCAATCAACGATTGACCCTGTGCCCCCTCAACAACCTTGTGTAGGGCCCAGCCCAAACTAAGCATGTGTGCCGGCCCTGCCATGACATACCCACATTCCAGATGAGACTGGTGACAGGGTCCCCACCGAAGCGTGAACCAATTTCTTAAAACCGGACCTGTCCTTGGGGACGGAACAGAACAAGGGATCAAGAAAGCCTATGGTTTTGACAAACCATTCCAAGGACCGCAACTTCAGGGCACAAGCTATCAAGTGTGATCAGATTGATCAGGAGTCGGAAGCCTGAAGATCTATACCTTTCAGAAACTTTGTTGCAGAGGCAACCCTCCAATTGCTAGGCTTGTGTAAGCTTTTTTTTTTTTTTTTAGCCCTGACAAGCCAGTGCTCATCACTTTACGAGATGAGTGCAGAGCAGGCACAGCAGGTATTTCGGGCTGAAGGAAAATGTACAATTATCTTCCAGCAATACAATTATCGTGTATGATCAGAAACACTCAACTGCTTCCCGACCCAGGGACCCCCCAACCTTGTCTGTGAAATTAGCCCTTGGATCCTTGTATTTGAATTTGGTTATTAGCAGCGTGTCCCAACTGACCTTAGGCACATGGCAAAGTCACCTTGTCATTGGACCAGCAGAGTGCAACGTGTCTGAGTAATCATTTACAACTCAAAGCATTAGGTATCACATGTCCTGCACCCTCTAAGCTGGCAGGCTCCTACTGATTGCTCCATCATAGCGCTGCCCCTACAGGCCTTGGACCATGGTAAAACCAGTTTTGCTCAGACGTGCTGACCCATTGGCCCTTGATAGGCATTTCTCGTTCTTTTTGAAGGGGCAGAACTTGCCCATTAGCTAGTCGGCATGGAGAAGGCACAAGGAGTTGCGGTCATTACACGCCAGAGCCAAAACCTTGGATGCGGCTATTACCATTGCTGGCACCATGGGCATCCGACATCTCCAAACCCTCCGTGAAACGCTCAAATTTGTTGGATTTGGCGCTGGCCAAGGCGCCCTTTATGCTAGTGCCCAACCCTCCTTGCCTGGATCAACCCAGACCCAAGAAAATCATAGTCTTATATGCAAAACCACGTGGGGACCAGGGTTGCGCCTTGGTTCCCCATAATGCTGTCAAAGGACCATGACAAACACATTCTATGAAAAGTCTTGCCGATTCGGGGAGCAGGTACAAGACACACATTACAACTAGGTGCAATAATGGCCCAAGGCACTGCTGGTAGTCTGAGACTTCTGTCATGTTCATGGATATGCTGCTTTGGGGCATGCGCGAGCCGCTGTGCTCTCTATTCTCCTCCCTCCCCCCCCCCCCTCTCTCTCTCTCTCTCCCTCTCTCTCTCTCTCTCTCTCTCTCTCTCTCCTCTCTCTCTCTCTCTCTCTCTCTCCTCTCTCTCTCTCTCTCTCTCTCTCTCTCTCTCTCTCTCTCCCCCCCCCCCCCTCCCCCCCCCCCCCCCCCCCCCCCCCCCCTCTCTCTCTCTCCTCCTCTCCTCTCTCTCTCTCTCTCTCTCTCTCTCCTCTCTCCTCTCTCTCTCTCTCTCTCTCTCTCTCCCCCTCCCTCCCTCCCCCCTCCCTCCCTCCCTCCCTTTCCCTCCCCCTCCCTCCCCCCCTGCCTGCCTGCCTGCGTGCGTGTGCGCCGCGGCGCGCGCCTGCCTGCCTGCCTGCGTGCGTGCGTGTGTGCGTACGTGTGTGCGTGCGTGTGTGGTGTGTGTGTGTGTGTGTGTGTGTGTGTGGTGTGTGTGGTGTGTGTGTGTGTGTGTGTGTGTGGCGCGCGCGCGCGCGCGCGTGTGAGACTGCCACTGTTGGGGCCATTCAGGAGAAAGCACGAAAAGACACTTAAAAGGGTCCGCACCGATCGTAAGGTCCACTTCCACCAGTCTTGGAGCCTTTGTTGCGGAGAACCAAGAATGCAATGAGTCCACCCACCACACCCAGTGCCAGTAAGCCTCCAACCACACCCCCAATGATCTTACCCTTGTTGCTACCTCTATGTTCGTCCGTCCTGCACACAGCCCATTTTTCACTCTGTGAGCCAGACATTACAGACCTGTGATTGCATCAAGTTCCAGACTTATATAAGGTTGAAAGCAGGTTTCAGATGACAGGGAGCATCTGAAGACATGTGAGCAGGGCCATGAAGCCCTAAAATGCCCCGCCGGAGTTCAATGTCACTGCATGGTCTTGCAGAACCCAAACCCAGCACAATAACCATCCTGAATCAAGATAGGAAATATTGATTCTAACATTAAGTCCTTCGCAGATGCAGAGGGAGGAATTTTTACTGCCGAACACGAAACCCTTGTGCTTCAGCGTTATAAAATGTCGAACCAGGCTACTGCATACTACACAAGGGCATGGTAATTCTAGGGCCAAACAGTCTTTAGATTAATGTACACCTGAACTTCTACTTGAAGTTCCCTTTGACCGACTCGTAATTTGAACAGTGAAGCTCTATCTTTAAAAGATGTTCACTTCAGAAAGTCTACGGTCAAAGCAACAACCCAGACCTGACATCTCCACCCTCTCTGGATGTTGGCTTAGAAGGATCTTCTAAAGACAGCTCCTTTCTAATCTCAATGTTGAAATGTCCTCCGTCGGCTTGGCAGATTCTGTGGGTTTAATGGGCTGATGTACCATCATTACTACTAACATAACAAACTACATCTTATCTGACACTACATGGAGGATAGGATCTGCTCTGTGTGCTTCACCTATCATTCTGGACAGGAGTGTCCCAGCCACATGCACTACTTTCCCCCATACATGAGCGCGCGCGCGCGCTCTCTCTCTCTCTCTCCTCTCTCTCTCTCTCTCTCTCTCTCTCTCTCTCTCTCTCTCTCTCTCTCTCTCTCTCTCTCTCTCTCTCTCTCTCCCTCTCTCTCCTCTCTCTCTCCTCCCTCCCCCCTCCCTCCCTCCCTCCCCCTCCCTCTCCCTCGCTCCCTCGCTCCCTGGCTCCCTCCGTCCCTCCCTCCCTCCCTCCCTCTCTCACACACACATACACACACACACACACTCTCATTCACTCACTCCTCACACACACACACACACACACATCCCCCCCTTCTCTCTCTCTCTCTCTCTCTCTCTCTCTCTCTCTCTCTCTCTCTCTCCTCTCTCTCTCTCTCTCTCTCTCTCTCTCTCTCTCTCTCTCTCTCTCTCTCTCTCTCTCTCTCTCTCTCTCTCTCTCTCTCTCTCTCTCTCTCTTCCGCCCCCCCCTCACATGCATGCGCGCGCCCACACATGCGCCCGCGCCCGCACATCCACACTAACTCTCACACACCGCGCCCGCGCCCGCACATCCACACTAACTCTCACACACCAGCCACATGAGACACTGAACCTCTTAATATGTGTGACGATCTGAGTAGGACTAAGGACAGTAACAACATGTGCATGAGCAGTGGCGAGGATACTGCAACTCAGAAGAGTAACTTGCAGAAGCCTAACTTGCAGGAAGTGTTCCTGAAATGTATCACAAGCTTCACCAGAAGACACTCCCATGACTTTAAGTATCACAACACTCTCCTCCACCATCTTCGCACAAGCTCCCACTGTCCAAGCATTTTTTCTCAAGCACCTTCTCTCATTTGTCCACACACCACCGTGTATTTGTAGCCAAGTGTATTGAGGCGCACATGGGAATTGGGACGGCATCTGTCTCAGATCGTGAAAAGACCCCTGGAGTGTTGGTGTTAGCAGGGTAAGCTGTTGAATAGCTTCCAGAGGCGTCAGCAGCTCCAGGCAGGGCGACTGATGTGCTGGGTCCCGCTGCTATCCCTGTAGAAAGTGCAGGGTACATCGATGCTACATCGGCAGGGGCTGCAGCAGTACCAGCGCAAACATCGGCCAAAAAGTCCGTCGCAGCATTGCAATTGATTGTAAGTGCATTTCCCTGGCAGAGGCCCCCAATGAAAGAAAAAATTATGCAAAGATAAACAAAAGCAGGTAAGATTGTCCATCCTTGCACAGACTCCCAGGTTAAGGTAAGCCAACTTTACCACAAACATGCCTGCGGGCAGGGTTGGCCAGAGCACGCTGTACGTATCCTAAACCAACACACGCTGTATGTATCCTAAACAAGGCTTACTTCACATCCTGTCCCTTGCGCAGTACCAATAGTCAATTTGACACTGCCTTTCAGCACGGTTTCTGGCAGTAGGCGGTTAAATGGAACCACAGAATGCAAAGATTAGAGGAGTTCACATTGATTCATACATAGTCTATTTCCCCAAGTCCAACTTTCTTGTCTTAGTGTTTCCACTTACAGAAAGGTCAACAATGCATTCTTGTTCGTTGACAAAGACGATAGTATCACCATCCATACGTGCTTTACCAGCCTTAAGTAGCTAATAACAACGTTCTTGCGCCTCAAAGCATATACCGATGCACTCTCTTGCCCACAACACAGAACTAACGTTCTGACATCATCTACAGCACCTTTCTAGCCAGAGCCCCATTAGGCAAAAAGCAAGCAGCGACGGAAGGTTACCGTCAGGTAAATGCGGCGGGCATAATTGGGAATTTTGGCTCCATCAAGAAAGGCTGGCAACTCCCCTGTTAGCTGATTGTAACTCAGGTCAAACACGTGCTCCAAGATTTCCCCATCTTGGAACGCCATGGGTGACTGCAAGCCCCACCCATGCCCATGCCAAGGTCTCATTAAGATATGCTACTGGGCTTGTGAAGAGCAAGAACCAATAAGGAATAAATTCCATCTAAGGACTGCTTTCACATGAGCAAGACAAGAAGTGAGCCACTTCTGTAGACAGCACTGTGGTGCAACTCCAAACTGGACAGGCGGAACCAATGTTTAGGACAGTGACCCCCACCTGACGGCCACAGGGAGAGCAACCATTCTACGGCTGTTCCCAAGATCAGGTGCTGACAGCAACCTTGCTTCCTACCCCCTGGGTTAGTCAATTGTCAAAACCCCCCAAGGGAACAAGAATGAAAGCTTTCTTAGTCCCTCACACAGTGTTGTTCCTTGTGACCGGAAGACAAGTAGTACACCTTGTACAGTGCACAAACAAGTAGGCATGAAGATTGGTCCCTAATCCCTGTATAGCCCTTATCTGCCACTCTCAAGACAAAGAAAAACTCTTCATTTGAGATTTATCACAGAATTCTTGTTCTCTACTTACTTTAATCCTGCATTGAAAGCGAAGACTTCAGATGTCCACTGCCACTATATAGATTGCACTCGTATCATAGCAATAGGCACTACTACGGAGTACAAAGAATGCCAAAAAGTTGTCAGAGGAAGTCCATCCACAAACGTGATGGTATTAATCAAGAAGATGCACACTCACCTGTACAAAGATGCCACTAGTCCCAAATGCAGCTGGGATTGTACCCACAAAATTGTTATGGGAGGCATTTAGGGCCCTCAAGGCTGGGAACATTCCATCCTTGTCCGGCAAGGTGCCCCTACCATCACCCCACGGCACAATTGAGTATCCATGCCTCTGCACTGACTCAAATTTCCTCATGGTAGTCAAGGGACGCATCAGGCTTACAGCTCAATGCAGAAAATAGTTGTGAGAACTCGCCAAAGGACATCCCGAACTTTCTTCTCAATGACGTGGTAAAGGCTACATTTGCCAGCTATCCTAGTAGGATGTAGCAGAATAGATGGAAAACTCCAAAGAGCTCTGGGTGCAATTGCCAATATTTATCAAGGACTCCCTATACCATGTCACCGACTTGTTGAGCTTGCGAAGGGGCGCACGACATGGTGTTGTTGTTGATGACAAGGAATGTGAGTTGGGGTGCATCAGACAGCCCTGCCGGGAAGGAGCCCTGTTCACATCATTGGCTCACATCAGCATCCTCAACACCAGAACCATTTACAGCGAGAAGCGACCTCACTCACACAAGCGCACACACACACACACACACACACACACACACACACACACACACACACACACACACACACACACACACACACACACACAATCACACACACACACACACACATACTCTCTCTCTCTCACACACACACTCTCTCTCTCTCTCTCACTCTCTCTCTCTCTCTCTCTCTCTCTCTCTCTCTCTCTCTCTCTCTCTCTCCCCCTCTCTCTCTCTCTCTCTCTCTCACACACACACACACACACACACACACGCGCGCGCGCGCGCGCCACGTAAGGCACATATTCAAGCAGGTGCGAGCACACAGGTAAAGTGGGGGGGGGGGAGGGTTTTGTGGGGTAAACCCCCTTGCGGAGGCCAAAATCAAATTGCAACTCCAAGACTGCGGAAAGAATGAAGTGGCGTGCCTCGATCTGATTGAATGAGAAGCGAATGTTGACAAAAGAAGAGTTGGCAGACCCTTCATACCCTGTAACCCACTCAGGGGGAAGAGTGGACAGCTGGTTGCCCTTCAGGTCTAGGGTTTCAATATATGGCGCTGTTGCCAATGAGCTTGGGATTGCGCCTGCAGAGTACACATGTCAACCCAGGCTCCGTATTACAGGAATAACTCTTTGCCCAACGTTGTTTGAAGGCATGCTTGCCAAACCAGTTGGACAAACATGCAACGACCAGATACTGGCATGCGGAAAGGCTTACCAAACCGAAAGCCATCACGGGTTCAGGTCGCAAGGCAACAAATCTACAAGGCAAGGGCCATGCAACCCAGGCTGATCTTTAGAGCAGGATATGGCAGACAACCCAGTTTGCTCACTCAGCTCTAAAGCCCTCATGGCTTCGGGACAACAGAAGAAAATCTAGGAAGACTAATTTCTTGCAGACACATGATTGGCTAAGCATTTGTGTATCTAGTACATTTAGCCAAGCAAAAACAGCTGCCTTGAAATCCTAGATGCGCCGAGCACCTTCTTTTATGGTGACAAAAAGCGGCCATGCAGTAAACAATGGTAGAGTGAGGGGTAGCAAAAGCAAAGAAAAGCAAAAGCAAGGAACATAAACTACGGATTTTTAATCATATAATTACATGCAGATTTCCTGATTGTGGATAATCAAAACAGGTAATGTGCGTTTATGATAAGATCCGGAGCATACTATATAACCCCCGTACATGTCATGGTAGTACACGTGAACCGTCCTTTCAAAGAATGGGGGCACACACCAGTCAGGTTATTGAATTTGAGGATGACATGCTTGAGAGTGGGGACATTGCCCAGGGTTGAGGGAATAGTGCCAACCAAGCTGTTGCTGGTCACATCAAGATCTGTGAGGTACTTCAGCGTGCCAAGACTGTCGGGTAGAGGCCCAACAAGTTGGTTCGAGGACAGAGCAAGGACCTCCAAGGGACTATCTGCTGCAAACACGTCAGGAATTGTGCCAGTCAGGTTGTTTTTGCCTGCACAGACGCCCCCGCACCAGGTACAACTTCTCAGCTGCTCGCCATACTTGTTGCCCGTTTGCTGTAAAGCAGGCCCTGAAAGCATCCACGTCTGTACATGTGTGCATGTGTGAGTGAGTGTGTCAGTCGGTGTGCGCAATCGCTTTTTTGTGTGTGTGTGTGTGTGTGTGTGTGTGTGTGTGTGTGTGTGTGTGTGTGTGTGGGTGTGTGTGTGTGTGCGTGTGCGTGTGTCTGTGTGTATAGAGCGACCACGCCAGCTGGCCCTGTTGAACATCTTTAGCGTACAAGGTAAACGTTGACAAAACACCACGCTGAATCCCACCCTGTTTGTGCACAAATCCTTGGACCAACAGAAAAGCTAGAGAATGGGGTCAACTCACCATCAAGAGTAACTTACGTACTGCTTGAATTATGATTTTCCTACAATATGTAAAGGGGGGGGGGGGGGCATTTGCGAACCAGCACACATAATGCCACGATCTGACACCATCCTTCCAGACAAAACAGGAGATACTCACCAAACTGGACTTCGACAAGCTGGCTGCCGCTGTCAAAAAGGCAGGCAGGAAGGACTCCCTCAGCACCCACACTCTCCATGTTAAGGTGCTGCAGGCCGGCTTTTGCGAGTGTGCAGAGCGCTCCTGTTTCAAGGCTGTCAGGAACCAGCGGGCCCGTCAGGCTGATATCTCGGAACAAGTTCAAGTTTTGCAAGTTAGGCGCCCCAGACAGTGCAGCAAATATGTCCGACAAGTTGCCCTGCATGCACCCATATTCAGTGGTCGGCCACACCTTTCCCGTCTCCTCCCTCTCTCTTTCCTCCCCTCCTCCTTTTCTTTTCCCAGTCCCTCCCGCTGGTGCAAGTTCGCATGTATGCGGGAGGGCGGGAGAGCGCCCTTAAGCAGTCATTCTGGTCATCCTTAGAAAAAAACTGTAAGCCTCTGTCCTAATTGTCCAACACCCCCATCACTTCGGCCCTGAGTTTCTTGATGCCCACTTCACAACCCAAGACAGGGCAAGCATTTACTTGTTGCCACGAAAGCGTCCTCTGAAAAGACATAACCGACGGTAGTAGTACTAACATTAGGGTTCCCTGGGGTTAATTGTGGCATCTGTAGTCTCTTACTTCCAGTAAAGGCTCTGCTTACATTTTCAGCACGTGCTAGCCCACCAATGCCAGAGAGTCATGAAAGCTCAGCATCAATGCATTCACCCCTTTCTATTTTCTTCTCTGTAGTTTCACGCCCCAGAAGCATGTGTTCTCACACTATGCCCATTCAGGACTGGTGAGGTGCCCAAATGCAAAAACATTTATTAAAAAAAGGAAAAAAAACAAAAAAAAAAGGGGGGGGGGGGACTGGCCCGTCCTCTGGCCAAAATCCCACGCGCGCCCGCACACACACACACACACACACACACACACACACACACGCACACGCACACGCACACGCAGGCACGCACACGCACTCGCACACGCACACGCACACGCACACGCACACGCACACACACACACACACACACACACACACAACACACACACACACACACACACACACACACACACACACACACACACACACACACACACAAGCGCATGTGCGTGGGGAAAAGGGAAAGAAGATGGGTTGTGAAGATGCATCTGGCCTAGGCAATCCGTTTGCAATAGAGCATCTGCATAGATTGTAATACAACAAAGGCTTGATTGTCGAAGCGTGTCTGACAGCAAATTCTCCCCCACTTTTCTAGCTGCACAACAATACCCATACATACTCCTAAGTCTCTCGTAAATTTGTCTGTGCCACCCATCACATCTTCGAATGAGCCAAGCCAGCTGACCCTTATCGATGGCCAAACAAGACCCCTCTTGGGACACCTGAGTGAGCTAACCCAGATTACCTGTAGGTTAGGATTACGTCCCAGATTGAGCGTGGTCAGCCACTGGAAAGCAGCAAAGTCAGCAGCAGGGAAGACACACTGCAGGTTGGCCCCTCGCAAATCCAGGCGCAGCAGATGGCCCTCAGGTGTGCAGATTTGGCCCAGAACAGTACAGAAGTCTGTCATCAAGCCACCATTTTGGCTGTTTTGAGCCTTCCATTCAATGCAGTTGTCTGCCTGGCAGCACCTGCAGAGACCCACGGCAAACAGCCAAATGAATGAGCATTCAACCACAGTTGCTGCTTCACACTGCTTACTTCTCCTCTCCCACATTATTGACATAGACAAACAGACACAGAACATCCTTATACTACAAGCTGGCCGCCCGCCTAAGCTTATGGCGCTGCGAGTCTTGTTTGACACAACAGTACTTTTGCAACTCTGAGCTATGGTCCTCAGAAAATGTCGCCATCAACTCTACGTGGAAAAGCAAGGGTGCTACGCTGCACATCTCTTAAAGACACAAAAACGAGTCAGTGTACTCGCAAAACCGAGTCAGGTCCATATTCAGAGTGGGTGCCAGGCATAGCTAAAACTAGAACCACTCTTACTGGGCCCACGTGGTACAAATTCAACTTATGCGCCTCTGCGATGCAGTTCATGATGCTTAACTCCCAAGGTGTAGACACAGGGTCCTGAAACATTCTGGCACAGATCCAGAGGTCTGTCATCACTCCTCTTTCCCCCTTTCTGGGGAGGCCCGAAAGCAGCTGCCAACTGTAGTGTCAAATGTTGTGACCAGTAGCCACCAGCCCACATCACTGCAAACTTCATCATGGAAATGGAGGAGAAACAGAGGTGCTGGGCTTACGCGGTAAAAATATTGGCAAGGGCCGTCTGCTCAGGCTGTGATAGCGTAGCATTGTTGTTGATGAGGTCAGCCTCTAACCGGTAGGCGGCCGCCATCTTGCTGTCAGTATTGATGACAGCGCAAATGAAGTACGGCGTATATGAGTCATACTCTGTTGTGTTAGGTGAGCGGGCATATGGAGGTCTGTACAACTTGTCATTCCTTGAGATGAGAAGTGTGTCATTCCCATTTGCTGCATCTGCGGGGTAGTTCCAATTCAACCCAACTCAGACACTCAGTCACAGATCTCGTCCACACATTTCTGACCCCAATCTGCTACCGTCTGCCCGCCATTCACCAGCAGCAGAGCCTACAATTCAATGCCATGGCAGGCCAACAAGACGTCCTCCCTTTCAAACCTGGCAGTTCAGCATAGGTTCCCCCCATGGCATGTTTTTACTCCTCAGACACTTGGTACTCTTGTATGCATGTTCCTTTCCTGACAGCATGCTAATGCAGTCCCGAACATGTCATTGCTTAGCATGGATGTTCAGCCATGTAAGGCAGGTATAGCAAGGATGACTGATAACCATAGCAGGGGCATACCAGCTTGCCAAACAGCACCGCCCGGCTGAGGATAATTACGGGTTGAATCCCCATATATACCCCACCCAGGGTTGCAATAGAGTCCAACTTGCATATTCGGATTCAGCACTTCCAGCGTAATGTAGATGTCTGGATCTGGGACTCCAGCTGGAACAGGGATGCCATACAGGTTCGCATAAAACTGTACCAAACACCAAGAAGTACACAATGTTCATCCCGGTCTATCCGTACTATTATCTCACTAATTCAACCCACAACATCCAGTGATGGTAATGCACAACAAGTTTGTGGCTAGCTTACATGTGACCATCAAGGGCATCTGCTCAGCCTCGCAAGGAAAATATGCTTCATGCTCTGCTGCCTAGTTTTGAGTGGCAAGCACCCTTTCCACGCCGAGACAGCATATTATTTGCAGCCCAGCAATTCAACCCCTGCATATAACTGATGGAACCACAAGTTTGATTCCCATTCATGACCCCAGTAGACACTACAAGAGCAGGACGCTCCCCCCCCCCCCCCAAAAAAAAAAAAGGGTGACCTAAGAAAAAAAGAACACACACACATACACACACACACACACACACACACACACACACACACACACACACACACACACACACACACACTTCTGCGTGCGTGCGTGTGTGTCTGGCCGCACGCACGCAGAAGCCCATGCCAAGCATATTTGGTGCAAAGCGTTCCTCACCGGAGCAAGTGTGTCCTCTCTTTTATACACAGGTCCTGCCCCTGGGAGGTTCGTCGTGCCGGAGGTCGTTACATTCACCAGGGTGGGAAGCAGGGAAGGCAGTGCAAGTTGACCAAAAGCAACTGCTGCAGAAGAAAAAAGCAGCAGGAGGGTGGCCCCTCGATCTGCCGCATGTGCCATCTTGGGCCGGCTGTGCTCTTCCTTGAATGCCCTGCCAATCCATTACGCCCCAATATGACACATGAGGGTAGCTACCTTATCTACAAAACTTTTGTGAGACCTTATCCAAAGAAGCTTTTGCTTAAAGGTTGTGGGCTGGCTTTCCCAAACAAAAGTGCTCAACTAGCCATAATGTCAGAGAGAGCCCCATGACAATTTGATTGCATGCGATTTAAAGGCTGCATTATTGGTCTTCGAGGTTGGTTTCAACCATGCACATTCATCAGTGCAAATTTGTGCATTAAATAAAAAAAAAAAAAAAAAAAAAAAAACAAACAAACACAAACTGCTTCACCAGGTAAATTGACCGAGCTCCACCCCAAGACAAATGAAGGAGATCAGAAGGCTTTTGCAACCCCACACAGTGCTTGCTTTACTAGGCATAACATCCACCAAAAATCCCCATGTAGAGAAGGGGGGAAAGGGTAATCGCAAGCAGCCCACAACGTCATACAAACATAAACCATCAGCAGAAGTAAGACTTCAAGCTGCATCAGAATGTATCAAACTCTACTTTTGTGCACCATGAGAACCCATTAAACCTAAGTTTGAATAGCGACAATGCAAAACTTTAAAATGAAGTACTGATTTTTGGCGGAACTCTGAGTTTGGCCCAAGCAGCCTGTACATGTAACCCATTCCAATTGCCTTCGGAACTACAACCATGCAGTCCAAAAGGTTGCGAGCATGACACATGCAGAAGTCCAATGCTGACAAAGCCCACCCCCTGGAGCTTTCAAGAAGATCCTACAGCCTTTGTCAAGTGCTCACAAAGTTAATTTGTCGGAAGAGTAGCTGCTGAGTGAGATTTTATCAAGACAAAGCAGTGTGCTCCCCCACTACTAGCATGTTACCATTAAGAACCCTAAAGGCACATCTAAATGGGGTGGTCTGCAACTACCCAAGTGCTCCAAGCCCTAGATCAAGAACAGGTGCATGTACAACAAATGGTCATCCTACAGCAAACCTCGAGTTCAACATGCTCAAGTGACATTCCATGGTGAGAGAAGGTACCGCATAATCTGGTGTCCAACACGAGTCACACGTGGAAAATCCTAGTGATGGCCATCACCTATGTAACCAAAATCCACTACCTGCTGGCCATCAAACCCTTAGCCCTAATCGAGAACTAGCAAGGACCCCAGCACAAGCATGTCACCAGCATTATGCTGGGGCCATCCACTACAGCTAAATGGCAAAACTTTTAAGTGTCCTTGCAATACCAGAGCAGCGAAGTGATCTCCACATCGTGTTAGTCACTAGGAGTTCAGGAAAGCTACGTAACAAGAACATCATGAAACCCAATATAGAAGATCTGCATTCCACGAGGTGACCGTGTATGCATTCTCTCACACCATCTTGCCTCAAATTGAGGGCTCTGAAGTGCTCCCGAAACAGAAGAAGGGGCTCCGTCTGTAAGGCATGTCACTCTGGGGACTCAGCTGAATTTAAGAAAGGGCCAAGATTGGCCAGGAAAACACGTAAGCTTGAACAATTATTACCGTAGAATGCCCTGACACACGACCGCACCGCGATCTGAACCATCCGATAGGACCCTTTCACAACCAGAACAATTCATGTCATTAGATAGACAGACTTTTGACACTATGGCAGTTCGCCACTAGCACATTGTAACCACATGGTACGACAGACGGCGGTCGACGACACAAAGCTAAAAGTCTGCGAAGCCCAGGAATTCATGACCACCCGCACAATTCCACCTTACCACGATGAACAGTAGTACATAGTACAATTTGGCGACGACCAGTTCGGGGACGATTGGCATTGCGTATCGAACCCCTAAACCCACAGATGTAATCTGTGTCTTGTTCGACCGCTGCCCAGGGACTGACCAACATATCTCTTACCTAGGCCAAAGGAACGTGCTTGATCAACACTCTTCCTCAATGGTGCTCCTCCTGGGTCGAAGAAGCACGGATCAAGCACCCTTATCGCTTCCTTGCTGCTAACCACTCCGTCAGTCCTCGAATTGCCCTGAGTGGGGCTGCACCAGCCAGTATCAGTTCAGGGGCTACCCTTCCCGCAATTTAATCCCATTCGCAGCGTCCGGAAAGAAAAGTTTAGTGTCAAGAGATCAAGCTAGTAGGGGGTGGGTGGCAGCGTGCACTAGGGAAGGTTCTTAGGGGTCGATTAACAGGTAATCGGTTTGTGCTCTCGGGAGGTGATGCACGTGCCTACGATCTTCCACGATCACTGGTTTACTGTATGATCTAATTCAGTTAAACAATGCTTCGGTGTACGGAGTGTGATCTGTCCAATCATTGGACAACTGCCCTTGCAGGCTGCCATCAGTAAGGACTTCCGAGTTGAGTGTCTGCGTTTACTCCTGGATTTTTCAGTTGGGCCCAAATGCGCATCTCCGAACTGTGGGACTTGCCCTGCTGGGTCTCGGCCCAGGCCTTCGGTGACCGACATCGGAAGGGAGACGAAGCTCGCCCGACAGGTGTAAGGAAACCTCGCCGTGACTTCAAGTCACACTTTGAACACTAAATGCACATCCTTTCTCCACACCGCCAGGCCGCTCTTGATGTACGTAGACGCAAAGTGTCCCAGGCAGAATTTTGTTAAGATTTTACCGGTGTTCCTTCTTCTGCCTGAAGGAGAGTTTTTAACCAAGGGGGGGGGGGGGGTTTCTTCTGCATGACGGAGAGCTTTTAAAGCATATCTATTTAAGAGGACTTTTCTTTGTTTGGGGGGGGGGGGGGGGGGGCATCTTCCTTGTGCTGTAGATCTCGCTTTTCAAAATATGGTGATATAGAGTTGAGAAACACCCCATAGCCAGGTAGATTTCAAGTGGAGGGAGGGAGGGAGGGGGGGAGGGAGGGAGGGAGGGAGGGGCTTGGAGCTCCCTTATGGCCCAGTGGGTCTGGCTTCTACAATTAATTCTTCTTTAGAATAACAAGTGAAGCATATGCTGATTGCATACCATCTACCGCAGATCTTTATCAGTTCGCACATGCCGCATGGCAGGGCGACTCTAACCATACCACAGGAGCTTGCAGTACTCCGGAAGTATGATATGATGGAAGGCGTATCCGTTTGCTTGCTGCCGAACTCCTGTCTGTAACAACACCTTGATGACTGTTCAAATGACTGTTCAAACATTATCAGCTACTCACAGGGCAACTTGATATCCCCTGCTGTATTCCCGGGCCCCTTAGCCCTACAGCAAATCTGTATGTTCACTTCAACAGCCCTAAACAAACCACTGCCTTCCAAGCGCTTTGCACGTTGCCAGCACATCCTTCGTGCAATGCAGTACACAAACTGTTCTCCACGACAGTTCACAATATAAGCCCCTCCTGTTGTCTTTGTCTTTCTACACAAGACTTCTCATGCATCAAAGACATGTATGTTACTTACCGGCTAGCCTAAACTGACATATCAATGACTCGGAGACAGATCCCGGATTCCAACGCATGCAAAGTCTCTTACAAAATAGAGATGGTTTGCTGTTGTCTGTAACAACACCTTGACTATTGATGACTATTCAAACAATATCAGTCACGTCACTGTGCAACTTCATATCGTGCACAACAATACCGGTACGGTTCTGTCATCAAATTATGTTCTCAGTGAGAACTTCTCACTGTACGGACATAGCTAGAAGTGAGAACTTCTCACTGTACGGACATAGCTAGAAGTGAGAACTTTTCACTGTACGGACATAGCTAAAACATATATATTCAACAACATTCAAACAGTCGCATGATAGTATCAAGTGACGCACCCCTGCTGTATTTCCGGGCGCCCTTAGCCCTATAGAGAATCTGGTGAGCACGTGCTCACTTCAACAGCCAGCAACAAAACCTGCATACCATCATTTGCATACCATCATGATCATTAGTATCTTAACTAATGATACACAAACAATCATCTTTTGCATGCCCCAACATTGTGCACGAGTGTACGTATACCGGTACGTACCACTGCCTTACAAGCACATCCTTCGTGTACTGCAGTAAACAAATTGTTCTCCACGACAGTTCTAAATAAAAGTCGTCTTGCACAGCATGCCAACATTAGCTTCTAAACCAAGTGTTTATCAGCAGCATCGTTTCTTAAACACGTCAATCGCAGCCATCGTGCTGATACCATTACCAGATTAAGTTCCTGGCTTACCCGTTGTCTTTCTCTTTCAACACAAAACTTCTCATGCATCAAAGACAATTGACATGTCAATGGCTCGGAGACTTATCCAGGATGCCAACGCATCCAAAGTCTGCCGAGCCTTTGCACGATCTTGTTTCTAAGGCGAATCGATCGTAACTGCTTAGTAACGGTGCTCCACTCAAGATTTGCATTCACCCGTACTTCATGAATTCATGAATCAACTTGCAAACAGTGTCAACGAAAAAAATCATGAATTCATGGTTGCAAACAGTGTCAACGAAGTACACATCCTACCGCTGAGATTGTTTATGTGTCCTTGTTGATTCATAATGGTGGCTCCTAACGCAACACGTGTACACACGTGTACATGTACACACTCGGTGGAGTCTCTATCTTTGATATAAGACACCAAGTGACAGAGACTTGTACTTGTAAACATGTATGATGGTCCCAAGCTTTACTCCCCCCTAGGGCCTAATTAGGCCTAATGTGTCTTTCATTGTCTTTCTCAACCATCTGTCTTATTGCTGCAGGCACATTGTCTCATCAACTCTTGTAGTGCCAGTCATGTGAGTGCCTGTCTATGAGTAAACTTGCAAACTTGTAAACTTGTGACGAGCCTCGAGTACGTATGTCATCCGGTAATGACTAAATACGCGCCTATCGGCTTCTCAAGTTACACTACAACCCCCCCCCCCCCCCCCCATTGGTGCTTGGATGTAGGAAGTAGTAGTACTACTAGTACACCTCGGGACTCGATGGAATTTCCCATCAAAAAGGGAATCCCCGTCAGCAAGGTCGCACAGAGAGAGGTCCTTTACTGTCAATAGTCAATTGAGGCACAGCAAGAGGGTGGTCCTTTACTTCAGAATGGTTGATCAGATATTGCTTCCTGTCAGTGTCTTCTCATTCAACTTCCCCTATCTCGACTGCAACCGCAAGTCGAGGCGAGTGCTTGCAGCTGTCCCTCCCATGGAGCATGTTCATCTATCATTGTAATATCTTTTGACACCCCCCCCCCCGCCCCCTCCTTTTCACTTTCCCTTAGAGTCACTATCCTCCAACGCCAATCGTGATCACTTTCTCACTCTCTTTCAGTTTCAAGTGTGCAAACGAAGGTGGCCCCTGCTGTTATCACTTTTCTATTAAAACGTTTCAATAACGTCAACTAATAACTTTAACGTGAACTAATCAGCGACTGGAATGGCAAATCTTTGCGATCGAGAGTTACTGGGACACCTCAGTAAAAGCGGAGATAGAAGAGGCAACATGAGGACCAGACCTCCCACAAAAGCATAAATGAATATATTTTTGATAGCACGTCACATATCGCTTGGCCTGGCAACATTTAACGTGCTATCTAGAATAGATTCACAACCACGTATACGTATACTGGTAAGAGTACATATATGCAGTACTACATAGTACTCGTAAGAGTACATATATGTAGTGAATTTGAATTAAGGAGACCTAGTGGACCCGGATAACTCCTCGTTGAGGGCCAACACGACGAGCCAGGCACACGTCAGGGCACAGTGCTGCACATCTCGGCAGAAGAGCACATATAAATTGTAGCAGATGTATATGCCATGTATGTATGTATGTATGTATGTATGTATGTATGTATGTATGTATGTATGTATGTATGTATGTATGTATGTATGTATGTATGTATGTATGTATGTATGTATGTATGTATGTATGTATGTATGCATGTATGTATGTATATACATACATATGTATGTATGTATGTATGTATGTATGTATGTATGTATGTATGTATGTATGTATGTATGTATGTATGTATGTATATACATGTATGTATGTATGTATGTATGTATGTATGTATGTATGTATGTATGTATGTATGTATGTATGTATGTATGTATGTATGTATATATAGATATATTCTCTTATATTCTTATATAAGAACACATATATAGTGCATACAGATACACACAGACACAGACATAGAGGCAGACAGATTGATCAGATAGTACTAGTCTAGACAGATAGACAGACACACACACACACACACACACACACACACACACACACACACACACACACACACACACGCGCGCGCGCAGAACGCACACGCAACGGAATATTAATTTTGTTTATGTTGTGTTGTTTGTTAATGTTAATGTTAATGCTTAATGCATTAATGTTGACATAAGATCCGGCACAGTTCACTTGACATTGTGACACTTCAGTGCGCAAACTGCCAGGTTGGAGAGGCACCCTTACGTGGCCATTAGCAATGAGCACACCCGTCGAGCCTCAGCTGTTTAACACTACCAGGGAAAGAGGGACTGCAATCGGGAAAATCTTTACGCCACTCAATTATGAAAGCCTAAAAAAGTTGTGACAGAGTTGGAGGTATTTCAATAAAGATTTGGGTTAATTGATGGCCAGGACATGTCAGTCACCTTTTGTTGGCATGATCGAAAGATAAAAGAGCCTGCAAAGGGTTGCACAACTGGCTGAAAAATGTAAAGCAGATGGACTTCTTAGAAAGCACACTTTCACGTTTAGGTGCATGACCAGCAGACGTAAGATCTGAGATCGGATGTGGCCAGAATGCATCACAATGCAATGGAGGCACACTCTTGGAAGCGCTCATGCTTTGCGAACAAAGGAGCCGAATTGCGATCCTCCAAGAGGGTTCTTTAAAGCCACAGACTTCAGGGCCACACTTAAAACACCATGTGTCCGATGGAGGACAGTCTTCGGCTGTCATAGGAACAGCTTAGATTCCAATGCGCAGGAAACAGCAATTGCCCATACAGCGGCTAATCATCACCGTGTGTGTCACAATCCTGTGCATACACAGTACTTGGATCTTCCCGATCAATGCACTCCTTGCAAGAAGCAACAAATGTGGTTTACTATCTAATAATAAAAACACAAAAGTACATGCCTTGCTCAGATAAGACGTCCTAAGATAACAGGCAGCTGCACTTGAATCTAAACAAAATTAAAACATGGTGCTTCCGACACCTGAACTGCATGGAGGAAGTGGGAGTTTCAAAGACCCCTCTGCCAGGCCAGTTCTGCCCATTTCATGACATGTGAAAATCACACTGATTTGAACCCTGAAACATCCCATCACCCTCCTCCCTCTCCGCAAGTCAGCCTCATGACTATGGCGGGCAGAAGTTGGTATAAATATCTTATGTTAACACTCCTCAGAAGGAAGAAATATGCTCCGAGTCACAGTGATTACCTCCAGTTCCTCGACCAAATTTTCTCCCAAACAACCCAGCAGCACTGGCTGAGCACATTTCCACCAAGGACTACAACTGTATCGACTTAAAGTTATCTGCCAAGACCTTCAAATGCCTGTGTTGACTCTCACGCAGCTTATGACTTCACGTGCTGCTTGAGATGTAACGAGTATGCGACCATGCTGCACAGGGTCACAGCGTCTTGCAACAAGCTCTTGCGAGGTTGGTATTAATTGCACTAGGCCGAGCCAGCCATTTGCCATCCTGTCTTAACCAATCTGCCATAGCAAGATGAGGGTGGCACAGATGAAACCAGCAAATGACTTATAAATTCTGGCAGCAGTGAAGTAGATTGGTCTGCTGTTATCCAGTCTTTTACCATCTGTCTATGCCTATTGAAGCATCATATCTGGCTTGATGTACTTGCCTACGTAGACGTGGCAGCTGCGATGGAGCAGCTGCTGCAGCAGTCGTAAAGAGCATGATCCACCAGCAGGTTGGCCGAGCAATGCGCTCAGCAGCCAGCCCCACAGTGACCATAATAATTGACAGTCAAAAGCAACAGACCACTGCGGTGCCCCCATTTTCACATAATGCAGCAGCCGTCGCAACAGGCAGAAACCGCTTTTTCCTGGTCTTGCAGACTCTGCCGTGCAATTTGTGTCTCCTGTCCATCCCAACCAGTGATCAAAGCCCACGGCAAGTATCAATTACCAAGGCAAGGCCGAGTTCCTCTGTTCCCTCACGTGCATGCTACCTTGAAATGAGAATGGAAATACCTTTTAGAGCTATAGACATTTCTGGGCACGTCCGCACCCCAAGCCGCAAAACTAAGTATAGTGTAAACGTACACAAGCGCTTTCTAACGACGTAAACAATGGTTGCCATAGACCCCATAGCAATCCGTTAACAGCTGCATTAAAAAACCTTCATGAATTCACTTGCCCATGGAATGCGGTGTCCAACCGACTTCAGAAGCCCTAGCTCCCTCAACCTCCAAAGATCACCCTTGTGCCTTACTACATCTACCAAGTGTTGCGCACCCTACAAATCACAAGCAAGAGTCTGACACCCTACCTGCTCAAAAACAAGCATTTCAAGCTCCTGCTCGATGGTCAATAGCTTGGAAACTAGCGGGTCGAGACACAAATATTTTTTTGGGGTGATAAGCCCACAATGCAAAAGTACCGCTAAAGTACAAATAAAACCATAACCCGTGCCGTAGTAAATGCCAGACACTAACTTAGTAATAACCAAACACTAGTGCTTCAAGTACTTGAAGTACATGGTACACATTCAAACACTCAGTTTTTGCTCCCCAAGGCAAGTCTTTGTTTTAGCCTTTCCGGGGTTATTTTGGGACCGTACACCGGGGTTTTTATGTATTTCATGGGAGTTCCGTGACAATACGCCAGGGTTTAAAATATTTTTCGGGTCCGACGGAAGACAATTCTTTGGCTTGCTTTTGGTCGAATTTACATCAAACAGTTTAATAGAACACTAGGGCCCATACAGTAGTCAATTTGACCCTGCCTTGGAGTACGGTTTCCGGCAGTAGATTGAAAAGAACCAGAGCATGCAAAGATTAGAGGAATTCACATTGATTCATACAAAGTCTATTTCCCCAAGGCCAACTTGAGTGTGTTAGTGTCTCCATTTACAGAAAGGTCAACATTGCATTCTTGTCCGTTGACGAAGATAATAGTATAACCATCCATATGTCCTTTACCAGCCTTACGTACCTAGTAACAACGTTCTTGCGCCTCGATGCATGTACTGATGCACTCTCTTGCCCACGACACAGTACCAACATCCTGACATCATCTACAGCACATTTAAGACAGCAGCCGCATCCTAACCAGCGCCCGTTAGGCAAATAGCAACCAGCGATGGAAGGTTACCGTAAGGTAAATGCGGCGGGCGTATTTGGGAATTTTAGCTTCATCCAGAAAGGCTGGCAACTCCCCTGTTAGCTGATTGTAACTCAGGTCAAACACGTGCTCTAAGACATCCCCATTTTGCAATGCCATAGGTTGCTGCAAGCCCAACCCATGCCCATGCTCGGGTCTCACCAAGATATGCTAGACGGTTTGTGAAGGCCAAAAACCAAGACTGGACTCCATCTAAGAAGGAATGCTTTCACATGAGCAAAACAAGGAGTGAGCAATTTATATAGACAGCACTGCGATGCAACTCCAAACTGGAAAGGCCAAACCAATGTTTAGGACAGTGACCTCCACTTGATGGCCACAGGGAGAGCAACAGTTCCACGGCTGTTCCCAGTATCAGGTGCAGACAGCAACCTTTCTTCCTAACTCCTGGCTAGTCAATCATCAAAATCCCCCTAGTGAACAATAATAAAAGCTTTAATAGTCCCTGTCCTTCCTTGTGACCCGGAGACAATAAGTATACCTTGTACAGTGCACAAACAAGTAGGCATGAAGTTTAGTCCCTAATCTTCAGAAACGTGCCAGTGCCACCTAAACAAATTCCACTACAATCATAACAATAGGCACTACTATGCAGGACAAAGATTGCCAAAATGGTGTCAGAGGAAGTCCATTCACAAAGGTGGTGGTAATAATCAAGGTGATGCACACTCACCTGTAAAAAGATGCCACTAGTCCCAAATGCAGCTGGGATTGTACCCACAAAATTGTTATGGGAGGCATTTAGGGCCCTCAAGGCTGGGAACATTCCATCCTTGTCTGGCAAGGTGCCCCTACCATCACCCCACAGGTACAATTGAGTATGCATGCCTCTGCACTGAATCAACTTTCCTCATGGTAGCCAAGGGACGCATCAGGCTTAAGACTCGATGTAGAAGATAGTTGAGAGAAGTGGCCAAAGAAAACCCCAAAATTTCTTCTCCAGGACGTGTAAAGGCTGCATTTGCCAAATATCCTATTGGGATGTAGCAGGATAGATGGAAAACTCCAAAGAGGTCTGGGTGCAATTGTCGATATTTATCAAACACTGCCTATACCATGTCACCGACTTGTTGAGCTTGCGAAGGGGCGCACGACATGGTGTTGTTGTTGATGACAAGGAATGTGAGTTGGGGTGCATCAGACAGCCCTGCCGGGAAGGGGCCCTGTTCACATCCCAGCCTCAAATTAGCATCCTCAACACCACAGCATTTTACAGCGAGAAGCGACCTTACTCACAAAAGCTCACACATGGACACACACATACACACACACACACACACACACACACACACACACACACGCACACACTCACACAACACACACATACACACACACACACACACACACACACACACACACACACACACGCACACCCATGCGCCGCGGGCACGCTTGCACGCCACGTAAGGCACTGATCAAGCAGGTGCGAGCACACACATGAAGGGGGGCGGGTGTGTGAGGTAAACCCCCCTCCGCAGGCCAAACATAAATTGCAACTCCAACATTGCGGAAAAAAATGAAGTGGCGTGCCTTGATCTGATTGAATGAGAAGCGAATGTTGACAAAAGAAGAGTTGGCAGACCCTTCATACCCTGTAACCCACTCAGGGGGAAGAGTGGACAGCTGGTTGCCCTTCAGGTCTAGGGTTTCAATATATGGCGCTGTTGCCAATGAGCTTGGGATTGCACCTGCAGAGTGCACACGTTCACCCAGGCTCCTTAGTGCAGAAACAACTGTTTGCCCAAAGTTGTTTTAAGGTGCACCGTCGGCATGCTTGCCATATCAATTAGACAAACATGCAACGGCCAGATACTGGCATGCGGAAAGGCTTACCAGCCAGAAAGCCATCATGGGTCCAGGTCGAAAGGAAACAAATTTACAAGGCATAGGCCCAGCAAGCCAGGCTGATCTTTGAAGCAGGAAATGGCAGACACCCACTAGTGGCCAACCACAAGTGTTGCTCACTCAGCACTAAAGCCCTCATGGCTTTGCGACAACAGAAGAAAATCTACGAAAGCTAACTTCTGGCAGACACTCGATTGGCTAAGCATTTGCATATCTGCAAAAGCTAAGCAAGAAAAGCTGCCTGCCTTGGAATTCTAGATGCGCTGAGAACCCTTTTCCATGGTAACAAAAAGCAGCCATGCAGTAAGAATGGTAGAGTGAGGGGTAGGAAAAGACAAGAATAGGGGCACACACCAGTCAGGTTATTGAATTTGAGGATGACATGATTCAGACCGGGGATATTGCCCAGGGTTGGCGGAATAGTGCCAACCAAGCTGTTGCTGGACACGTCAAGCTCTGTGAGGTACTCAAGGCTGCCAAGGCTGTCGGGTAGAGGCCCAATAAGTTGGTTGGAGGACAGAGCAAGGACCTCCAAGGGACTATCTGCCGCAAACACGTCAGGAATTGTGCCTGTTAGGTTGTTTCTGCCTGCACAGACGAACCCGCACCAGGTACATCTTCTCAGCTGCTCACCAGACTTGTTGCTCCTTTGCTGTGGAGCAGGCCCTGAAGGCATCCACGTCTGTACATGTGTGCATGTCTGAGTGTGTGTCGGTGGGTGTGCACTTGCTTTTGTGTGTGTGTGTGTGTGTGTGTGTGTGTGTGTGTGTGTGGGGCGACCACGCCAGCTGGCCCTGTTGAACATCTTTAGTGTACAAGGTAAACGTTGACAAAACACCACGCTGAATCCCACCGTTTTTGTGCACAAATGCTTGGACCAACAGAAAAGCTAGAGGGGTCACTCACCATCAAGAGTAACTTACGTACTGCTTGAATTATGATTTTCCTACAATATGTAAAGGGGGGGGGGGACATTTGCGAACCAGCACACATAATGCCACGATCTGACACCATCCTTCCAGACAAAACAGGAGATACTCACCAAACTGGACTTCCACTAGCTGGCTGCCGCTGTCAAAAAGGCAGGCAGGAAGGACTCCCTCAGCACCCACACTCTCCATGTTAAGGTGCTGCAGGCCGGCTTTTGCGAGTTTGCAGAGCGCTCCCGTTTCAAGGCTGTCAGGGACCAGCGGGCCCGTCAGGCTGATATCTCGGAACAAGTTCAAGTTTTGCAAGTTGGGCGCCCCAGACAGTGCAGCAAATATGTCCGACAAGTTGCCCTGCATGCACCCATTTTCAGTGGTCGGCCACACCTTTCCCGTCTCCTCCCTCTCTCGTTCCTCCCCTCCTCCTTTTCTCTGCCCAGTCCCTCCCTCTGGTGCAAGTTCGCATATACGGGGGAGGGGGGGAGAGCGCCCTTAAGCGGTCATTTTGGTCATCCTTAGAAAAAAACTGTAAGCCGCTGTCCTAATTGTCCAACCCCCCATCACATCGTTTCTTGATGCCCACTTCACAACACAAGACAGGGCAAGCATTTACTTTTTGCCACCAAAGCGTCCTCTGAAAAGACATAACAGACGGTAATAGTACTAACAATAGGGCTCCCTGGGATTAATTGTGGCATCTGTGGTCCCATATTCCAGTAAAGGCTCTGCTTACATTTTCAGTAAGCCCAGCAAATGCCAGAGAGTCATGAAAGCTCAGCATCAATGCATTCGCCCCTTTCTCTTTTCTTTTCTGTAGTTTCACGCCCCAGAGCCATGTGTTCTCACATTATGCCCATTCAGGACTGGTGAGGTGCCCAAATGCAAAAACATTTTATCAAAAAAAAAAAAAAAAAAATGGGATTGGCCTCTCCTTCTGGGGCTAAAACCACACACACACACACACACACACACACACACACACACACACACACACACACACACACACACACACACACACACACACACACACACACACACACACACACACACACACACACACACACACACATGGGCGTGGGGAAAAGGGAAAGATGATGGGTTGTGAGGATGCATCTGGCCTAGGCAATCCGTCTGCAAGAGAGCATCTGCATAGATTGTAATACAACAAAGGCTTGATTGTCGAAGCGTGTCTGACAGCAAATTCTCCCCCTACTTTCTAGCTGCACAACAAAACCCCTACATGCTCTCAAATCTCTCTTGTAAATTTTGTCTATGCCACCCACCACACTTTGGAGTGAGCCAAGCCAGCTGACCCTTATCGATGGCCAAACAAGACCCCTCTTGGGACACCTGAGTGAGCTAACCCAGCTTACCTGTAGGTTAGGATTACGTCCCAGATTGAGCGTAGTCAGCCACTGGAAAGCAGCGAAGTCAGCAGCAGGGAAGACACACTGCAGGTTGGCCCCTCGCAAATCCAGGCGCAGCAGATGGCCCTCAGGTGTGCAGATTTGGCCCAGAACAGTACAGAAGTCTGTCATCAAGCCCCCATTTTGGTTGTTTTGAGCCTTCCATTCAATGCAGTTGTCTGCCTGGCAGCACCTGCACAGACACACGGCAACAGCCAAATGAATGAGCATTCAACCACAGTTGCCGCTTCACACTGCTTGCTTCTCCTCTCCACATTAAAGACATAGACAAACAGACACAGAACATCCTTATACTGCAAGCTGGGCCGCCCGCCTAAGCTTATGGCGCTGCGAGTCTTGTTTGACACAACAGTCCGATTGGCAACTCTGAGCTCTGGTCCTCAGATATGACGGCAGTAACTGTCGGCATCAATTCTATGTGGAAAAGCAAGGGTGCTACGCTGCACACATCTTGAACACACAAAACCGAGTCAGTCCACTGCCAAAACTGAGTCAGTCCATATTCAAAGTGGGTGCCAGGGACTTCTGAGACTAAAAACCACTCTTATTTGGGCAACGTGGTACAAATGCAACTTATGTGCTGCGATGTAGTTCATGATCCTTAACTCCAAGGTGTAGACACAGAGTCCTGAAACATTTCTGGCACAGGTCCAGAGGCTGTGTCATCACTCCCCTTTCCCCCCTTTTGGGGAGACCCGAAAACAGCTGCCAGCTGTAGTGTCAAACATTGTGACCAGTAGACCCCAGCCCAGATTACTGCACACTTAATGGACATGGAGGAGAAACCAGAGGTGCTGGGCTTACGCGGAAAAAATGTTGGCAAGGGCCGTCTGCTCAGCTGGTGAGAGCGTAGCATTGTCGTTGATAAGAGCAGCCTCTAACCGGTACGTGGCAGCCATCTTGCTGTCAGTATTGATGACAGCGCAAATGAAGTACGGCGTATATGAGTCATCCTCTGTTGTGTTAGGCGAGCGGGCATATCGAGGTCTGTACAACTTGTCATTCCTTGAGATCAGAAGTGTGCCATTCCCATTTGCTGCATCTGCGGGGTAGTTCCAATTCAACCGAACTCAGACACCAAGTTACAGAACTCTTCCACACATTTCTGACCCCAATCTGCTACCAGCTGCCCATCCTTCACCAGCAGCAGAGCCTACAATTCAACGCCGTGGCAGGCCAACCAGATGTCCTCCCTTTCAAACCTGGCAGTCAGCATAGGTTCCCCCCATGGCATGTTTTTACTCCTCAGACACTTGGTGCTGGGGATGAGCAAACCAGAATTTGTATGCATGTTCCTTTCCTGACAGCATGCTAATATAGTCCCCCACATGTCACTACTGACCAAAATGTTCAGCCATGTAAGGCAGGTATTGCAAGGACGACTGAGTACCATAGCAGGGGCATACCAGCTTGCCAAACAGCATTGCCCGGCTGAGGATAATTACGGGTTGAGTTACCATATAAACCCCACACAGGGTTACAATAAAGTCCAACTTGCATATTGGGATTCATCACTTCCAGCTTAATGTGGATATCTGGATCTGGGACTCCAGCTGGAATAGGGATGCCATACAGGTTCGCATAAAGCTGTACCAAACACCAAGAAGTAAACAATGTTCATCCCGGTCTTTCCATACCGTTATCGTGCTTTATTTCAACCCACAATATCCAGTGATGGTTATGCACAACAAGTTTCTGGCCAGCTTACATTTGACCGTCAAGGGCATCTGCTCAGCCTTGCAAGGAAAATACGCTTCATGCTGGCTGAGAGGTGGCCTAGTTTTGAAGCACCCTTTCCACGCAGAGACAGCAAACTACTTGCAGCCCAGCAATTCAGCCCATGCATATAACTTATGGAATTGCAAGTTTGATTTTCATACATGACCCCAGCAGACACTACAAGAGAGGGACGCGCCCCCCCCCCCCCCCCAAAAAAAAACAACACCCTGAAAAGATGATGTCAAAGAAAAACGAAAACACACACACACACACACACACACACACACACACACACACACACACACACACACACACACACACACACACACACACACACACATACGCGCGCGCACGCACGCACGCACGCACGCACGCACGCACACACACACACACACACACACACACACACACACACACACACACACACACACACACACACACACGCGCGCGCGCGCGCGCGCGCTCTTGAACGCACGCACGCAGGAGGCCATGCCAAGCATATTTGGCGCAAAGCGTTCCTCACCGGAGCAAGCGTGTCCCCTCTTTTATTCACAGGTCCTGCCCCTGGGAGGTTCGTCGTGCCGGAGGTCGTTACATTGAACAGGGTGGGAAGCACGGAAGGCAGTGCAAGTTGACCAAACGGGACCGCTGCAGACACCGGAGCAAGCGTGTCCTCTCTTTTATTCACAGGTCCTGCCCTTGGGAGGTTTGTTGTTCCAGAGCTCGTTACATTCACCAGGGAGGGATGCAGGGAAGGCAGTGCAGGTTGAGCAAAAGCAACTGCTGCAGACGCAAAAAGCAGGAGGAGGGTGGCTCCTCGATCTGCCGCATTTGCCATCTTGGGCCGGCTGTGCTCTTCCTTGAATGCCCTGCCAATCCATTACGCCCCAATATGACACATCATGCTAGCTACCTTTAACTACAAAACTTCTGTGAGACCTCATTCAAGTAAACTTCTGCTTAAAGGTTGTGGGCTGGCTTCCCAAAACAAGAGTTTTGGGAAGCTCAATTAGCCATAATGTCAAAGAGAGCCCCATGACAGTTTTAAGGCGTGCTATTCAAACGCTGCATTATTCCTCTTAGAGGTTGCTTTCAACCATAATCAGTGCAAATTTGTGCATTCAAGAATTTTTGACACAATGGCAGTTCGTCACTCGCACATTGTAACCACATGGTACGACAGACGGCAGTCGACGACAAAGAGCTAAAACTCTGCGAAGCCCAGACATTCATGAACACACGAAAATTCCACCTTACCACGATGAACAGTAGTACATAGTACAAATTGGTGGGGACCAGTTCGGGGACGATCGACAATCCGTATCGAACCCCTAAACCCACAGAAGTAATCTGTGTCTTGCACAATCACTGCCCAGGGACTGACCAGCATATCCCTTACCTAGGTAAAAACAACGTGCTTGATCAACGCTCTTCCTGAATGGTGCTCCTCCTGGGTCGAAGAAGCATGGATCAAGCACCCTTATCGCTTCCTTGCTGCTAACCATTCCGTCAGTCCTCGACTTGCCCTGAGTGCGGCTGCAGCAGCCATCATCACTTCAGGGGCTACCCTTCCCGCAATTTATTGCCATTCGCAGCGTCCGGAAAGAAAAGTGTAGTGTCAAGAGATCCAGCTAGGGTTGGCAATTGTACGGTTTCGTAGAGTGTACAGTGTCGTACCACCCATACCGTATCGTTTTTCAGAGATGTCCAGGTAAATTGGACCCCGCCCCCGGGGGGGGGGGGGGGGGGGGGGGGGGGTTTGGTTTAACGTACGTATCACTCCCCCGAATAAATAAGTGGCGGTCACTTTTAGAAGTTGTTGCTACATCTAGATAGGGGCTCTGCATACAAGCGTGCCATTAAACGGTCCCTTTGTGAGTTGTTATTAGCGCATGGGGCTAGCAAGCCATGACTCTAAATAGCTTGCGAGCAATCCCCAAATTTTTGACAAGGCCCAGATTTTCTGTTTCCCCAAGTTTTGTCCCCTTCGGCCCTTGCGTTTAAAGCCTCACAAGGTTTCCCCTTAGACCTTGCTCGCGGGGCCGGGCCCACACACACCTCTTTTAAGGGCCAATCCTTTGGATAGTGGCACCCAAACCCATGCTGAGCTCCTATCCCCCTCCTACCACACGAAAATACAGCATGCAAATTTGCATTTTAGCCCAAAGTGACCCCCGAACCTTGTACGGAGTACATTGGCTTACCTGAAAACTCACACGCCCTGACCGTCCCTCTTCAAATACACGGCCTTGTGCCTAACTTTCTAATCAACTTTAATTTGGAAACGGAATTTTCTTTGTTAGAATTTCAGGCGTGACGACGCTGGACCACTGCCCAGTCGCCCGCTTGCCCACCTTAAAAAATTCGCCTAAGTGCGAAAGAGAGTCGGTTCATCGTACTCTTGGCAGTACATACCACGTCAGCACTAGAGCTACACATGACTGTGTCTCGCTTCCCTAGGCACGTGCGGCTACCTTAAGCAATTTCGCCCTGTACATTCGACCGCCACTTATTTTTCCGGGGGATTGTATGGAACGCAGGTGATATTCTCTTTCTGGGTTTTGGGGGTTTTCCTTATTAGTAACTCTGCCGGGTCAAACTGCTGGGGGTCAGTGGGGTGGGAGTTTAGGGCTCTCGCCCCCAAGTTCCTTTTTCTATACTGTACCGTAGCCAGGATACGGCCGAGTGTACGGTTCGTCCGGTACCAATCCGGTACTCTTTTAGTACTGCACCATCACTTGCAATACAGTTCCTGCCCCTGGTGGAAGTTTCATAACATTTTTAGAGAATATTTAATGTGAAGAGCGATGGAATGTTGACATAAGATCTGGCAAAGTTCACTTGACATTGTGACACTCAGTGCGCAAACTGCTGCCAAAAATTTGGGAACAACCTCTTTCATTGGAGGCACCATTAAGTGGCCACCAGCAGTAAGCACACCCGTCATGCCTCAGCTGTTTAACATTACCAGAGAAAGACCTTTATTCAGAGAGCCCTGCGATTGGGAAATCTCTACGCCACTCAGATACGAAGCCTAGAAGGCTGTGTTAATATGA